>PVKA01022014.1:0-37763 GCA_004027165.1 Ctenomys sociabilis
GCCTTGCTCCTGGTCCCCTTCCCTGCCCTTCCTCCTCCCCCTCTTCCTCCTCCCTCTTCGTCTTGCCCCTCCTCCTCTTCCTTCCCCCTGTTCCCTCCCCTCCCCTCTCCCTCCTGCTTCCCCCTCCCTGCTCCTGACTCTCATCCCTCTGTCCCCAGATGTGTCCTCCTCTGCCTCAGCAACTTTGCCTTTCTCTTCATCTTTCTGCCTCCTGCCTGCTACCCTCCATTCATTTTCTCCAGCCTCTCCCAGGAAGACGCTGAGCCCATTCATCCCGGACACAGCCAGGACTCTGTAGGGAGCCAGTGGGTTCCTGGATGTGGCCAATGAGTGATTTCCTGCCCACAGAGTCATAGGGCTGTCGGCGCAGGTCTGCAAAGCCTGGCTGCCTGTTCTCTGCTCTTGCAGTCTCTGTTACCCTGTGTCCCTGTCCCCTGAGCTCTGCAATATGCCTCTCTGGGGGCACCAGCTGCTACCTGAGCCTAGCAGGGTCTCAGAGCACGGAAGGCAAGGCAGGTGGGAAGACTCATTGTCCTTCCTCTGCCAGCCACAAGTTGGCCGGGCGACAGCCACCCAGCAGCCTCCCTCTGCACATCCCTTTGACTTTGCCTTGATCCTGCACTCTGGCCCCCTTAACCACCCCTGGGACCTGTCACCTGTTTCCTGCAATGAAGCGGCTGGACCTTAATCCCCTCCTCTCTTCCTCTGTCACATTCTCAAAGCTCCGCTCGCACTGTCCTGCACCACTGAGCCCAGATCTGCTCCTGGCCAGCCTGGGGCCCCGGCAAGAGTGGAGATTGTGCCGCACTCTGCCACAACCCAGCTGCCTGCAGAGCAGGCCCAGGATGGCTGCTGCAGAAATGCAGGAGCTGGGGTGGAAGGGGAGAGAAATCACAGCCTCGCTGCCAGCAAAAGGGGGCATGCTGCCTGCTCCGGGCCCTTCTGAGCGCGTCAACTCTGGGCCTGCAAACTCCCTCAGCAGGCTCCGCCAGGGCTCCTGGCAGGGGGGTGTCCCCGGCAACGGCAACGGGGTGCTGTCATGCTCTGGCACCAACGATTCCACAGCAGCGCCTCTCCGCACGCCCAGCTCACGGATGGGAGAGCGCCCCGGCTCCTGGCGCCCGTTCAAGCTGCCTGGTGAACTAAATTGATTTTTTATCGTTGCTCCGGAGTGAGCTTAATGAATCTGTTAGTGACGGCTGCCTGCCCCAAACGCCTCTTGGTGCCTGCGCCACCAGAACGGTTCTTCCCAAGAAGGTGGGGGCATTACTTAAGGCTCAGCCTTGGCCCCTGAGAGCAACCAGGCATCAGCTGCGCTGGGCCACCCTCTTCCTGAGGAGTTTCTTGTGCTGGCACAGGCTTGGAATGGGGGCCAGGAGTGGAAAGGCAGTGACAAAAAAGAAAGAGGTTTAGTTTTGCATGTCCATTTTCAGGGTCTTATATTTCATCTGTCCACCCAGCTGCCTGCTCATTCATCCACCCATCCATCTACCCATTTATGTATCCACACATCCACTCTTCCACCTGCTAATTTACCTACAAATGCAAAAGCCTATTCACCCATCCATCAATCCACCCATCTATTTGTCTGTCCACTTATTCACCCATTCATCCACCCTTCCTACATCATCCGTCCATCCATCCATCCATCTGCTCACTTATCCATTCATGCATCCATCCACTCAGCCACCCATTCATCTCTTTACCTTTCAATCCATCTACCCATGCATCTGTGTGTCCTAACTTCCACACACATGTGTGTCTCTCCATCGCTTCATTGTTTCATTATTTATTCATTCTTGGAACTTCTGTATAGCTCACTAGGAAGCCTAGCACCCTCACTAGGGCCTACGGGACGCCAATCCATCCCCCGCCTCCCTCCAGTGCAGTCCTCTCCTCTCCCTCTGACACTTGGGCCCTTTGTATCTGCTGTCCCTTCAACCAGAAATGCTGTCTCTCCTGCATCCTCATGGCCTGCTTCCTTCCTGCTCTAGGTCTGTACTCAAATTTTATCATTTCTGAAGACCTTCTTTGACTACTTTCAATGCATATGAATAACCCCCTGTCACTATCCTTTAACCTCTTTCTAATATCTTGAAACTGCCTTTGCCCTCTGACTTTATACAATCAATTTATTTATCTTGCTCATTGTCTGTTGTCTTCTACTGCAATGATACTGCATAGAGGTCAGAGCTGAGTCAGCCATAGCCACTGCTACACCCCTGACCCTAAAGCCAAGCCTAGCATATAGTTGGCCCTCTGTAAGTTTCATTGATTGAATTACTTAATTAGCTAATACATCCAATGTCACTTCTACATAGTATCAGACACAGTCCTTTCTCCTATGGGATACAGGTCCTAGGGAACACAAGACGAAGACAGAGGAGGACCAGCACCCAACAGCCACAAGGGTACTTGGAAATTTCCCCTGGATTAAGAGCTTTCAAGCCTGGGGTCCCAAACATAGTGAGGATGTCTGAACCTTGTGTGTGTGGCTCTGTTGGCCCCAGCACTCGCACAGATGCTGGCTGAGGTGACAGCCTGGTCTCTGTCCTCTAGGCCATCCCCCTTGAGGCTCCCTGTTTCTCTTCCAGGTCTCCTCTGGTCCCCATGCCTTCCCTAGCTATGAAGAGACAGAAGGGTGGCTGCCCCTGTCTCTCTGAGCAGGACCTGAGCTTGGTCTAGCACTAGAGGTCTCCAGGATCATTCTGTAGCTTCTCCACCTTCATCCAAGGGGCTCTGCTTGGGCAAGAAGGTGGGCAAGCAAACCAGCAACTGAGGCCTCTTCCTGTGTTTGGTGTTTGAGTCCTCGAAAGTATGCTGCTGGGTGTCCAGAAGATGAAAAGAGGAAAAGCATTCCCTCAGGGACAGGGGTACAGAATGATGGCCGCAAAACCAAAATGAGGCTGGAGGTTGAGAGGTGGGGAAGATACGTGGGCATCATGTGGAGCCTTAGAGGGGACTGGCCCTTAGCTATAGGGGCTCCCTGACATCTCCTTCCAAGATCCCTATGTCTGTAACTTGGAAACAGCAAATGATGACTGCTGCTGGTGGTACTTCCCCAAACAGCCACAGCCATATGTCCAGCCCTATGTCCTCCTCCAGAGCCTACCACATAGCATCAAGACATGGAGTCTATTCCTTTCTCCCCTTGGTCCTGGGAGGACTCTTGACCATTCTGAAAGAAGCAGCACACCCATAGTGCAACTCCAACAAATAGATCCTGAGACAGATATGGTATCACCTGACCCATTTCTGTGGCTATTGGACTTGGAACTAGCTACTACATGGTAGGGCGCTCAGGTCCCTTAGAGAAGCCATGGAAGGCTGTCCTAGACTTTACTTCCAGCTTACAACCTACCAATGCTGTCAAATAAATGAGTGAGGTTTCAGATGACACCAGCTTTCATCTTTCAAGACTTCCAGTTGAAGTCCTAGACACAGGGGTGCAGACATACCCCATCCCCACCATGGTCTATCTCAATCCGAGCACTAGAATTCCCAAGCAAAATAAATGGTTGCTTTACAACTCTGAGGGTTACAGGGATGTTTTGACAGAGCCAGAGTAACTTGAGCAATAGCTACACAGGATGCAGCACAACACTGTCTGGGTACAGGATACTTAACTAAACCCTTTACAAAGCTTATTCATTTGATGTTCAAAACTTACTTCAGCAGTTTCATTAATATTCATATTTACAGGTAAGTAAGAGAGACACAGAGAAGGGAAGTAACCTGCCCAGGGCCACACAGTAAATGACAAAAGTACAGTGGAGGGATCTGGCTCGGGGGCTCACACTCTGAAAACTAGGGAGCCCAGGGCTGGGTAATTTGCATCCTAACGGTTGTAGGAGAATGTGAAATGATCACTGATGTCTCACCTCGGACATAGGTACGTGACCGTGGGGTAGCGGTGGCCTTCAAGACAGAAACTGGTGGTGTTGCCCACTCTAAAAGACTGAATTCCAGTGTTGGATTTAAGTTGAAAATTTTAGATTGATAGCTAGCTAGCTAGCTAGCTAGATGGATGGATGAATGGATGGACAGACGGACGGAAGGACAGACAGACAGGTAGATAGATAGATAGAGATAGATAGATAGATAGATAGATAGATAGATAGATAGATAATAGATAGATAGATAGATAGATTGATAGATGGATGAGTGGGTGGATAATTGGATAGGTGAGCTGGTGGATGGGTAGAGGAATGGATAAATGGCTGGATAGAAATAGATTTATATATGGGTGGGTGAATGGATACATAGATATGAGGATGGATAGATGGGCAGATAAGTGGGTATTGATGAATGGACAGATGGGTGAATGGATAGACAGACAGACAGACAATGGTAGGGTGGATTTTTGTTTTCCTTTTGCATATTTGATGAACATCTTTGTCTCCAGGATCTGAGATAAATTAGACACGCTTCCAAGTTTGGGAAATCCTCACAAATCTTGAGAGCCCCCATCCATACACTGGGCAGCATTTTACCCACCTTGAAGGCTCTGACAGATCCATCAAGATAGCACTTAGCATGGTGCCAGGCGTCACCAATGCCAGCCTCCAGCAGGGCCTCTATCTGCTTGTCCTCGTCCCTTCCGCATACTCCCCCAGCCTCTCTGTTCCCTGTTCCCACATGGCCTGTGGCCCCCAGAGCTGTCTCTGCTAGCAGGGTGCCCCATCCACAATTCGCGAAAGTTGGGTCAGAGGGTACGTCCCCACTACTGTGTGAGGCTGCGCCGGCTGGCAGCCTGTGACGCCTTGCACAGCAGCTGGGCCGGCACGCCTCCTTTCCCACAGCTGCTGGGATGCGACCTTGTCTATCAGGAGGCCCTGGGAAGTCTGCTGAGTAGGCTCCCAGCTTGGTAGGTGACATAAATATTTTCCAACATTCAGGCAAGTGCTCTGATTGGTACCGCCCTTCCCCTGAGTGCTGAGCTCCAGATTTGGGGTTGCAGAGACAGAAAGAAAGAGAAAGAAAATTTCTTTTTGCCAGGAAACTCTGGTTCCTTCCTCCAGGGAAGAGCTGAACTCTTCCTGTTCCTGGATCCTTCTTTGCTCCAACATCCAAGGCAAAATGGCTAACACTCAGCAGGGCTTTGGCAAAAGCCGGCCGTGACGGGGCAGTCCTGGCACCATCCTCGCAGAGCCAACAGACAGTGCAAAATCTCCAACTTAAATGCGTGGTAGCACCACCCAAGGCAATAAAGACCTAACAGTTAGAATTGAAACTGTGTTTTAATCTTTATCTCTTAGAAATACGTACAGCACTCTTCAAGTTGGAAATGACAAACTGTCTAGATTGGCTCCAAACCGAAGCGCAAAAGGTTGCAAACTGGGATAGATAGGAAAGATAAGAATTGAACAAGAGGTGTCACATGTGCACACCTGTCGGGGTCCCGCGATTGGTACTTGGTGACTCTGTGACATCCTGAACAGGTATCAGAGCCTCCCAGCTTCGTCAGTGCAGGGTCCTGGGCTAGCATGGACAGTGCAGGTCTAACAAGCCTCCAGAGGATCCTTCTGGGGCTGTCTGCCACTAGACAGTGCTTGAACTAGCACTGCTTTGTGCAATTCTCTCCATTCTCTATATCTCTGAAAATATCTGCAATCAAAAGCTAAAAATCATTTGTTTGTGAAGAATTTCCCTTCAAGAAATGCTGACTCAGGAGGCTTGGGGAAGGTAGGGTTCAGGAATCAGATTCTTCAACGGCATGGAGCAGGGCATGGGAGAAGCACGTGGCCTGCTCTGCCAATTGTCTTGGAAGGCTGTGCACTATCCCAAGGGCAGCCCTGGGGGTTGTGAGCAAGTTTGAATGGGGCTCAGGGAGGCTTCCTAGAGGAAAGGAGTCCTAAACTGAAGCTCCATGGAAAATCTGGAGGCAGAAGGGCACACAGGGAAGAATAGCTTGTTCTAAGGCCCAGAGGCCAGAGTCAGCAGAGCACCCTTCAGAAACAGAACAGGGACAGCCTGGCTACAAGTCTGTAATTCCAGCGCTCAGGAGGCTGAGGCAGGAGGGTTGCAGCAACATCAAGGCCATCCTGGTTTGCACAGTGAATTTAAGGGCAATTTGAACTATGTAGAGAGACCCCATCTTAAAAAAAAGAAAAAAGAAAAAAAAGGAAGGAAGGAAGTAAATAAAAGAAAAAAGGAAAAAGAAAAAATAGAGACAGTGGCATCACGCTAAAAATCAATGTGAGTAGAGGGAGGGGTCCAGAGATGCAGCTGGAGAGGTTGACAGGAGTCAGATCACACAGTACCATTGGGGTCCCGGCAGGGAGCTCTTACTTCTGTTCCAGGGACAGTGGGGCTGGGAAAGGCAGTCGGGCTCGAGTGTGATCATGTCTATAATCTGTAGTCAACTCTCTGGCTGTGGTGTAGACCACAGAGGGGCAGGAGCAGAAGCTGGAAGGCCAAGGAGGAGGTCACGGCAGGATCCAGGCTTGACAAAGGAGGAAGCGAGAGGAGCTGCCACACCTGGTGGCTCTCTAGGAGGCAGAGGAAGCAGCTGGGGGGCTGCACTGTCAAAGGCTTGGAGCCTGGGAGTCTTAGTCCATTTTCTGCAGCTACCTGGAAGAGAGGTTGAGTTCACTCACCGTTCTGGAGGCTGAGAAGTCCGAGAGCCTGGGTCTGCCTGAGAGTCTTCTTGCCACAGGGTGGCCCATGGTGAGTGAGGCAGGGGACTACCTCAGGGTTCCCTCCATTCATAAAGCCCCTAATGCCATTGTGCCCCCTCCTGCAACTTCATGAAATGCCAGTCAGCTCCCACAGGACCTGCCTGCAAATACCGTGAATGTAGGAATTAGGGGTTCAGTCTCCAACATAAGCTCTCGCAGGACACATTTGAGCTCTGTACCAGGTGTGTGATGCCCCAACCCAGAGTAGAGGCTGAAAGAAGGTGAGCAGCATGCCTGGAGGCAGGACTGTGGCCCTGACCTTGTGGGTGACCTTGGCCTCTGCATGGGGCAAGCCGGCTTCCCACAGCACACTGGCTAAGAAAGTGTCTCCTCTGTGACTGAACAAAAGGTCTCATAAACCCTAAGACTTCCAGCCTCCTTGCTCAGAAGTAGAAAGTCAGTGTCTGCCTTCCTCTCAGGTTGGAATAAGAACAAGGGGGTCCCTTCTGTGCTCAGGATATGTGTTCCCACCCAGCAAGCTCCCATGTGGCTTCAGAGGCCACTTAGGTTATTACCTACTCCTGGAAGATCACCTAGGATTGGATTCAGTCACAGACATGTCTCTTCTGTGACCTTCCTTATCCTAAAGAGATTTGGTTTTCATTTGCTCTGTTTTGAGTTTTGAGATGGGATCTTGCTGTGTGGCCTAGGCTGGCCTTGAACTCCGCAGTCCTGACTCAGCCTCACAAGCAGTAAAACTATAAGCATACTCCACCACGCCTCGCTTCAAAAAGGCCTTTTCATGTCTGTTTTTCCTATTGACTCCTCAGCTCTTGAATATTCACAGCGATTAGTTTGGTACTTAACAATGCATGTTCTACAGACTCATTCATTCATTCAAGCATTATCTAATGGCGCTGATGCTGTAGGTTAGGCATTGAGAATGCAGAAGAAAGAAATAATGAGCGAGTCACCGAGTGAAGTACACCTTGAATGCTCTATGAAACCTTAAAAGCTCTATGAAACTGATGGTGTGTGTGAGGGGGGTCTTTCTTTTTCCCAGTCCTTGAGTGGGATAAGCATTACATGAGTGGATTTATTTCATTCAGTCTTTGAGGCTCTCAGAAATAAAATGGTGCGATTGTCTCTGATTTTCAGAGGAGAGAACAGAGGCTTGGAGATGTTGGACAGGATCAGAGACTGCTGGACAATGGAGTTGAACCTGCAGCCTGTGATCTTAACCTCTCCAGGCAGTACTTTCCTGCTGGAAAGGACCTGCAATCCCCAGTCCCAAGGTAGAAGAGCAAGGACATCCGTGCCGTGAAAGTGAAAGACAGTGGAGTGGTTCCAGGCTGCCTGTCTTAAGCAGATGTCCGTCCTGGTGTGGCCATGGTGGAAAGCGCTTTCTGTGTGCTGTGTCCTAAGGGTGTGAGGGCACCTCCTGTGGCACCTACACGGTGAACAAACTCCGCCAGGTGCAGGTAGAGCTTAGCTGCTGCTCACACAGCCGATCCGTATTTCAGGGGCAAGGGAGTCCTCCAGAGGCCCCAGTCTACCAGTTCCCCCACCACCCAGCAGGCTGCCCTGTCACTCAGCTTCCCAAGGGATGGAGACACTGGGATGAGGGACGCTCAAGTCATTTGCAGGGATCGAAATACCACAGGGGACCTCATTAGCATGCATAATTAGTACATGTGAATCAAAATTTTTTAAATTAAAAAAATGTTGTCAGACTAGGTTTTATAGCCAATACAGGAGGCATCTCACCAGGGTGACTCGTACACAGAGTTTGGGTCAAAGCCAAGGGCAACACGGCAAAAGGTAAACAGACACGGACACCCTGCAGCAGCCCACACAGTGGGGAAAACGTTGGTCTTCAGATGACCCCACATGCTGTGAGGGGCCTCAGAGCTTCTGGGCCCATCCAGGACCAGGAGACAACAGGGACAGGTCCAGGCTGGCCCCCTGCACATCCCCGCAGTTTCCTCCCTCAAGGGCCTGGGCCCTGATCCTTCTGAGCTTCTGCAAAACAGACAGGCACACTCGCTGTCACCCTGCAAAGCTTCCCCTGGGAACAGGAGAGATCAACGTAGAATCTCACTTTGCACCACAAGATCAATTCCAGATGGGTTTTGTAAATCTAGACTCCAATGCAAAAATATTAATAAAAAATCTGAAGACAACAATGGAAAGTTAATGACGCCAGGGAGAGGAAGGCATTTCTTAAGCAGAAAAACAAAGAAATGAATCATAAAGGAAGGGGAAAACAGGATAGATTTGTGTACCTGAAATTAAACTAGAAAAAAAAAATCAGTGTGGCTAAGAACATCATAAATGAAATTAAAATCCAACTGACAAACTGATGAAAAATATTTGCAACACTTATGATAAACAAATGGTTAGTGCCCTCAATATTTTTTTTTTTACAAAGCTCCTGCATATCAAGTAGAAAACACTGAAAGCCTAAGGGAAAAAAGAGTCAAAGGAAATCAAAGAACAGCTCTCAGAAGAAGAAATGCAAATGACTCAATGAACATATGATAAAAATATTTCATGCAGCCAGTCTTACCGAAAGTAAACCATGGTTTCTTTGGTGAAGATACTTAATGAGCTGACTCCAGCAAAGGACAGGTGAGAGGTGGCCCTGGCCATTGCTGGAGAGGACCCTGCTTCCCAGCAGTCCCCTGAGAACCCAGGGTCCCTGAGTCAAGGGTTGGTGTCCTGGAACTCATCCTGAGAGGAGATCGCAGAGACAGTCAGAGGTCAAAGCCATCCTAAATATTCATGATGCGACATGCACCACGCGCAAGCTGTGTAGAGCCTGGATTAGGGATGAAGGCTTTGCACAGTTCACACTCAGAGAACTGTATTTTTGAAATGACTTTGAGACACGGGTGAACATTTGCCTGCCTGGGGCCGCATCCACTCGGAAATATCAAGGCTATTCGCCATAAAGTTAGTGGACAGAACTGGGAACACTGTCTTTACTTTCTTATAATTTTGTGTGCTTTACATGCTTCGTATTGTAAGTATATGTTCTTGTTAAGAAGAAAACCTTTTCAGGCAATCTGGTAAAGTCTTCAAAAGTCTTCCTCTTCTTGGGGCCGTTTGGGCAGTGAGGAACTCCCAAACCTATTCAGGGCCTCTCAATTTGGGTGGATATGGTTACTGCTGATACTCTAGATCAGATCATCCTGGGCTGGGGCCAACTCCCAGGGCTAGAGCGCTTGCCTGCTCAAGCAGACAGAGGCCCCAGGTTGGAAGCCCAGCATTCAGTACATAAGGTAGCAGCAGTTCTCCACTGGAGCGGGGCGGTCCTGGGCACGGCAGGAAGCTGGGTAGCGTCTCCAGCCTCCATCCACCGGATGCCAGTAGAGTCCTCACAGCCCAAGTTGGGACAGCCAAAGGCTGTTTCTCAAAGTTGCCAAACGTCAGGTGCCAGATTGCCCCTGGTTGGAAAGCACTGAAGGCAGGGGATGAAGGAGGATCCTTCTGTACTGCTGCTGGAGACAGGATCCAGCCATTCTTTCACTCGCTCACTCATTCAATCAAGGACATTGTTAATTCTTCCCTGCATCTGGCAGTTGGAAGCCCCGAGTTCCAGTCCCATATGAGACTCTGTGACCTCAGGGATGTGCTCTAAGATTCACTTGCTTCTTTGCAAAACAGTCCCTCTGTCGGTCCCAGGTCCCCTACCCAGGGATAAGGTGCCCAGGGTCATGGGTGGGTGACTCCAGACTGTTCTGAAGGAGGTCACCGTCCTGCAGAATGGGACATGATCCCAACGGTCCATTTGCCTCTGGTGGTAAGGGTGGTCACAGATGGGGGTGAGAAGATGATGACCAAATGGCTCAGAGACCAAGGACCAGGAAAAAAAGATGGTGACGATTCTAACTGTGGCCCTTCACATGTGCATAGCTCTTTACAAAGTGGATTACTGGGAAGCAGATGTTGCTTCATATGGGATAACTAAGGGGAGTCAAAGGACAGAGTGCTCAGAAAGAGACAGCAATAGGGAGGACCAGCCCTGGGGTCAGGTGAGGGTGTGGTCCCTCCTTCCTGGACTCAAGGAGGCACAGTCCCTGCGCTGATCCAAGAGGGAGACAGAGGGAGCAGCCAGGCAGCTGCGTGGAACTAGATGGTGTCACCTGGCCAGAGCTGCCCCAGGCCAGGCTGGGAGGAGGCGGAGGAGCAGCCGGCACAGCCATGCTCCCCCTGCCCTCACTTTTGGATATTACCTCCCTTTGATAGAGCCGTGCTGGAAGCCAGAGAACAGCGGAGCCTGAGGATCGCTGTGAGGGTGAGCTACCTAGCTGGTGGCAAAGCAGGGAAGAAGAAAGAGGGTAGAGAGGGGCATGCAGGTATTGGACAGAGAGCCCTTTCCCTCGCCTTCTTCCTCTATCTTGACTCCTTCCATTAAGCTAGATCTTATTACAAGCCTTTTCAAAGAGAGGAAGCAGAGGTACAGGAACATACAGTGATTTCCCCAAAGCCATACAGCTGGGAGGCATGGAGCTGGGAGGAAAAATGTGCTTTGCCTGAGCCTGTGACCTCTAGGCTTTGTAGTTAGGAAGATCTAGTTTGAAATCTTAGCCCTAACACTTTCTGGTCTTTGACCTTGAACAGTGCCTGTGTGGCTCTGAAAGGGCCCCTCTGCAAAGGGGGTTAGGCTTTCCTTCTGCGCAGGACTGCTAAGGGCTAAACCTGGAGTGTGAGACACGGGGCCCTCCCTGGGTGGCCAGAGAGGGGAGCAGCGCTGACTCAGGCAGAGGCCTTCCTGGCCCCCTCCAGGCAGTTATTAACCAGCGCATCGGACTCTGCATTATGCATGGGGCAATTTGTCTGCCTCCTCCTCCACCTGCAGAATCGATCTCCAAGCTCAGCTGCCTCATTGAGATGCAGGTCCGCAGCTCTGGGACTCCATCCCAGTGTCTAGTCAATAGCTTATATTTTTAATTTGTCAATAATCAGTCCAGACCTTGGCCAGAGCCCTATGAAGGGCTCAGCAGGATTGCTTGGCTGGGGAGGGGCACCGTGCATGGAGGGGAAAGGACACTGCGCCAGGCTGCCAAGCCCAGGTGAGTTAGGATGGGCAGAACTTGGCCCCCACAGTGGACTAAGGCCGAGGTCAACAAAAGCTGGTTTTGGATCCCACCTCCGCAGCGGAGCCTCCATCTCCCCATTTGTTGAGTGGATACTGTCACAAAAGCATGTGACTCTCAGGGCTGTAGGACAACTGAGAGTTAAGGCAGCGAAATTTCTAGGACCATGCCCAGCACACAGTAGGACCATGAGATGCATTAGCTATTGCGACCATTTCTAAAAAGTTAGACAAGAGCCAAATGACAAGTAAGTCAATGGTGATAGTCAGTGTATGTTCAGAACCTGACTCTCCCAGAGGGGAGAGGATTATCCCCACTTTACAGATAAGAAAGCCAAGGCTTGAAGAAGTGGACTCACTCGCCCCAGGTGGCACAGCCAGAGTACAGGGTTGCAGACCCCCTGGAGTCTAAATTCAATTCTCTTATTTCTAACTACCCTGTGCAGTAAAGGATCCTCAAAGCAAATATCAAATAAAGCCTCCCTCATTCCATTCTTGACATTTCACTTTGTGAATTAAATGCATTGGCTCTTTCCTCTCTGGCAAGCAGGTTCTAGGTGTCCACAGGCGGACAGGGCAGGTGAGGGGGGCAGGAGGAGAAGCTGTTTTATTCTGGGTCCTCACCCATGCTGTTGCTGAAGGAAAGCATCAGTTTCACCTGTTCTGTGATGGCCCCAAACAGTTCAGAAGAGCACACAGTGGCAAGGAGCAGGAGGGTTAGGGTTCTATCTTGGTGGTGCTGCTCCAAGAGGAAGGAGGCTCTGCCCAAGGTCAAAGGGAGAGTTGGAGTTAGAGCCAGCCAGGACTTGAGTACTGATCACCCAAAGCCAGTCCAGGGCCTCCTGGTGGCCGTGTCTTCCCGCCTCATCCTGTGCCGTGGCCATCATAGTGCCTGAGCCTGCTGGCACTGCTTGTGCCACACACGGCCATCACACCAGCTCCATACCAAGGGACCAGGCTCTGCTGGCCCCCCACTGCCCAGGCTTCCTCACTGGGAAACCCCAAGTCAGGACATGAGACACCCTACCTCTTACCCGTGCATCCCAAGGAAAGTCCCTGCTGCTGCTGGAGCCAGATTGCCCACCTGCCAGCTGAGAGTCACAGCACCTGCATCCTTTAGGCAGTCTAAGGTCTCTGAGCCAGCCCAGGCTAACATCCCCACACAGCACCGGCCCCAGAGCAGCCCCACAGCATTTCCTTCTGAGGCCTGGGGACGCAGGGAGCTCTGGAGATATCCTCCTGCCTCCATCCTGCCAGCTCCTCAGTCTCCAGAGAACCTCCCCCTTGAGTCTACTGAAACACACTTTCCTCTGGAGAACTCCCCAGACATCAGTAGCATCCCCCCCACGCAGAACTCAGAAGCTGCTAAATGCCCCCAGAGAGGTGGTGAGGCTCCAGGGACTGATTGGAGTGCAGATTACAGGCAGGGGGTGAGAGAGCTCCAGACTCACAAGCTTCTGCTGTGGGCCTTCTCCCACGGAACAGAAGGGGAGGAGGAAGCGACTTACTTGAGACAAGGGCTGATGGATGCAGGGGGAGCCCGTTCTCTGTGAGACATGCTCTTCACCACCCACAGATTTGAGAAGGAGGGGCTCCAGGAGGAAACCATCCCTGGGGGGAGGGAGCAGGCTTTCTCAAGCATCTCCCGGTAGACTCTTGGGTAGTAGGGACATGGAGGAAGGAGAAGTCAGTTATGGTCAGTGCTTTACTGTTGGCTGCAGTGCGGGGCCAGACTAGTCACATCCCATCCTGAAATCTCAGTGACTCTGTCTGTGGGTCCTACAGGTCCCGTCGGGAGTACAAAGCAACACTACTGCCATCGCCATCATCCTGTCTTCTGCCTCCTCCTCCTCTTCTTCTTCCCCTCACATTGATTAAGGCTTTGCAAATGCTCCAGGCATGCTTCACAAAGGTCTCCAATCAGCCCCAGAAGTGGGCCCCTTTCTCTGTTTTCCAGCTGAGAAAGCTCAGGGCCAGCCGCTTTTCTCTGCTCCTCCCGGTCCTATAAGATTCTCCTGGGAAGCAACCCCAGGAGCCAGAAAGCAGAGCCTGGATCTTAAGCCATACTCTGACCTCTCCCACGCAGGAAGGAGTGGTCTCAGGTGAAAGTGCTGCACACTGACACTCAGTTGGGTTCACAGTCCAGGGCAGTCACGTTTGAACCCAAGCATGGAGCGTCTGGTCGGCATCCGGGAGAGCTGGCTTTAATTCTTCCTGCCTCTCACTGGGCTGTCGCTGAGGACAGCAGGTGGCTTGCTGAGGGGCACTCAGATGTGAAATGGGTCAGAGGACAAATGAGGAAGGGGAATTTAACATGTTTGGGTTTCTCCGTGGCTGGAGTTTATCCATGCGAGAAGTGAGTTGAGTCTGCAGATTTCCCATGGGTCTGGGAGCGTCAGCCAGCCTATTGACAGGGAGGCCCCGGGGCAGGAAGCAGTGGCCTGCTAAGCCTTTGTGCTGGTTTGGGTCCCTCCAGCTTTTATCTCTACCTAAGTTGCTGTTCCACTGGCTGTGTGGCCCTGGTTGGGGCCACCTCCCTCTCTGGGCCCAGCTGCTCTAGTGGATAAGCAAATGCATTGGAATTGAGAAAGAGCAGTGTTGCCTCTTTTCAGGATATCATGGAACACTAGTAACTGCTCCCTGACAACAGAATTATGTGGTGTGTTTCTTACAAATACCCTGGTCCAGGCCCTGACCCAAACCAAATGAAGAACATTCATAGACCGACTTCAGTCATCAGCATAACTAAAACCTTTCAAGATGACTCAGCTGTAATCTCTCAAACCTTGCCTCTGGGTGAAAGGTGTAATAGACACCTGG
Source organism: Ctenomys sociabilis (assembly GCA_004027165.1). Lineage (NCBI taxonomy): Eukaryota > Metazoa > Chordata > Mammalia > Rodentia > Ctenomyidae > Ctenomys > Ctenomys sociabilis. The sequence continues at coordinate 14,542 of PVKA01022014.1, forward strand.
TACTAAGAAGCTGAGGCCCAGATAGGGAAATGACTGGTCCAAGGTCTCTGGGATGATGGGGGTGAGGGGGGAGAGACACAGCAGGGTCTCTGTCCAAAGTGCTGAAGCTGGCGTGAGGCAGCCCAGAGGGGACCTCCGGACCTCTGCCTGGGTACCTCTGCCTGGGTCATGTAGCTTTCACCCTGCCCATGCCACACCCAGACAGCTTTCCCCACAAAGGGTATTTTCCTCTTGTTTCCTGTCTACTGGTCCTTCTGTCCTTCATTTTATCCTTTCTTTATTTACCTGTCTCTTTCAACTGATTCCCTTCTTTCTCCCCCCACCCTACCTTTTTCTCTCTCTTCTCTCCTTATTTCTTTCCCTCTCAGTCTCTCTCCCTTGACCTCTCCCTCTGCTTCTTTCTCCTTGGTCTCTCTTTAATCTGTCTCTCCTCCTTTCTGTCTCCTCTGCTGCCTCTCCCTTTGTTTCAATCTCAGCTGCTCCCTAGGCTAGAGTCTCTAAATCAGGCAGCCCACTCCAAGGTCAAACACGGCCCTCCAGCTCAAATCCTACTCCTGAATCAGCGCTTCAGCAAGCCCCAGTTTATCCTGCGAACTCCAACACTGGATCCAGACTCGGAGACATTCCTCATTTCCACCTTTCATTATAGGGGCTCTAAATCTCCAGTGAGAAACCACCAGGGAAGGTGGCCTTTCACGGAGCAATCAAGTGGTGCGGTGGTGCCACTGCTACACATTCTACCCCAGTGGGGACACATCCCCTTGATCCATGCACTCCGTGCTGAACACCTACAGGGCAAGAGAGCGGGGAACTCAGCCATCATGAAGGTGGGCTGTTCTCATCTCCCTGCTCTCTCCTGGAGGAGACAGAAATAAACATGCAAATGTCAGGTATGTGTGCTAATCCTTTGTTGTGAAAATAACAGGCAAAGTTTTGGACTAGTGGGTCCCGTGGCATGGGGTGAGGCTGCTTCAGATTGAAGGATCACAGAAGGTCTCTCTAGGGAGCTGCCGTGCCAACTAAGACCCGGATGATGAGGAAGACTCGGCCATTTGCACGCTCATAAGTCAGGGTGTGTGTGTGTGTGTGTGTGTGTGTGTGTGTGTGTGTGTGTTTGCCCACATTACAAAGATGCTGGGGTTGCAAAGAGCTTCATTGATTTGTGGGGACAGAGGAAAAGAAGGAGGAGAGAGAAAAAGGGAGGAGGATTGTCTTAGTCGCTTTTTAATCATTGCTGGGACAGATACCCGACACCCAAAATGAAGGAAGGAAAGTTTATTTATCTCACTGTTACTGGAGGGTTCAGTCCCTATTCCGCTGGCGCCAAGGCAGACAACAGCAGTTCCTGCGTCAGAAAACAATGAAGAGCGGAGGAGCAGCAGCAACTGCAGCGTCCATCAAACCTCTCCCTTCCTCCTACGCTGACCGCAAAGACCCGAGTCCCACGGTGAAGATCACAGCTCCTCCAGAGTGGCACAGCTGCGAAGATCAAGCTCACCCCAAGATTCGGACTTCGCCATGGAAGTGGGGCAGGGAGGAGGGAAAACCAGGCAGAGGCAGAAAGCCTTTCTCAGTTCCTAGGCCCTGCCCACCTGCTGGGCTAGACCAGGTCGCTGACAACTACCCCGAGCTGATTCAGCCAAGTTGACACCATGTATCAACTAACACAAAGAGAATGGAGAGGAGGAGGAAGAGGAGGCGGCTGGTACGGCTGGAATGGGGAAAGCAAGGGAGACTGGGGCGTGACAGGAGTTGAGGATGGTGGGGAGCTGACACTGACCAGCAATTCTAATCCACCTCACCGCCTCTCACAGAACGGAATCCAAGGACTTGCTCTAGTGGCTGTCACCACCCCCACTGCTGTCACTATGACCACCACCACCATCATTGCCAACATCTCACCATCATCTCAGCATCATCCTTGAGTGACTCTAGCTGACCTAGAAACAAAAGCAAGGCACAGATCAGAGCACCCCTAATGATCTGATCTAAAAACATCATCACGGAGGGCTGACAAGTGGATTAATTCCACGTACGCTAACAGTCTACCTTCTGTAGGAATACAGAGGTGAACAGATCTTCCAAGTGGCTAACATGAGCATTAAGAGGCACTGATGAGACAGCGCATTAAGGGCCTTGCTAGGTTTTATGTGACTGACTTTCTTGAATCCTTACAGTAATTCTATGAAGCACATAGGAAGAATTTTTCTAGTTTTCAGATGAGGGAATCAAGGCACAAAATGTTGAAACCATCAGCAAAGCCAACCAAAACCTGCCTGCTCCATCCCTATCCCTGGAGCAACTGCTTGCCTCTCCAACCCATCCTCACCTCCAGTCCTTTACTGAAGAGCTGGCATTCATCTTGGAAGTAGTGGGGCTCAGCAGGGAGACTGGGACAGGAGATAGAACGAGCACCTGCCAATCCCAGTGCTTGTGGGCTATCAGAGGAGATGGTCTATGTCTGAGGGGTGCTGACCTGACGTCAGGTGGTCAGTAGGGACCACCTGTCCCTCTAGCCTGAGATAAGGATCTGCCCTTATCTTTTAGTGGTGAAGGGGACCAAAGAGAAATCCTCACCCCCAAAACCTAAAGACCTCCAGTTCTCCCCTACAGCTTTCCTCGGAGCTACAAGCCCTTTCATTTCTCCCCGAAGGCATAACTAATAAGGGCTTTGTTGAAGGCAGTATTCCTCTGTGCTGCAGAATTAAAGCAGCAGACTCTGTGCTGTATATCACCCCAGCTGCTCCTACAAGCAGGAGATCAATAGTCCAGCAATAGACATTTCATAATTAACAGAAGATGGAAGAGAAGCAGGGCGAGCACCCTGGCAGATGGGCCTGCATTCTCCCTAGCTCTGTGGTTCCCGAGGCTTTGGGAGATTTGCAAGAACAAAAAAGTACTGGCTTGAGCTACCCCAAAACGCTGGCTAAGAAGGGACCTCAGCAGAGTCACGTAATCTCCCCCACCCCACGCCCACGATCAAGGCTGGATGGGGATAAGTACTGCTTTTTTTAGACTTTCTGAAGTGCCTTTAAAGGCTCCTCGGGTGCCTCTCTGTATAATCCGAAGCTGGCCAGCCTGGACACCTATTCCTATTCCCTTCCCAGTAGTCACATTTCCATTTTTGAATTAAATACCCAGAGTTTCCTCTGGGAAAATTTCCTCCTCAAGGGTGCTTGCTTCAGCGCAGGGTGAATCAGACATCACCATTCTGAAGTGGTCACATAGGTCAGATATGACCAATAAGAGCATAGCATTTATGTACCAGCCAGGCTGATTGGCTCCTGGAGGCACACATGACCCAAAGCTAGCCAATCAGGATCAGTTCTGGGACTTTGACTGGGGCTGCTCTTCTCTAGCCCAAAGTGTAGCTGCAGGCAGGGGCTAGCTCAGCATCATGAGGAACAGAAGAAGGCCAGAGTATCAGGAAACAGAAACAAAGAAAGGTGGACAGAGAAAGGCTGTCCAAACCCTGGGAAAACTGTGGGACCTTGCCAGCCGGGTGGCAGCCCAGGTTAGACTCTGACTTACAAGGCCCATATATTCAACTCATGCCTAAACTACTTTGAGTGGCATTTCTATCTTTTCTCAAAGAGTCTGAGAAACTCCATTAATTTTTCTTGGTCCACTTGTCCAATAATTAGTGCTTTCCCATGGGGGAAAGTACAGACACTATAGTAAGATCCACAGTCCACCCTGGTTTAACTATCAACTTGAACTTGGGCAAATCCCTTCAGTTCTTGAAACTCAGTTTTTTCACCTATAAAGTGGGTATGTTGCCACCCTTAATGGGCTGCTGGGAGGATGAAATGAGACAGCACCTAGATATTCAAAAGCACCCCTGAAATACACTCAGTGCCTCCTCATGCCTCAAGTGTCACTCTGATGTGGACAGAGAATCCCTCATTGCCCAGACCCTACCGCCATCAATCCCATCCGTTAGAGAAGCCAACCACGTCTTCTAGAATGGCCTGGTGGCTAGCAAGGGAGCTGTGCGACAGGACCACCTGGATCAAAGCTGAGAAGCAGGAGTTCAAAAACTCACAAACTTCATCAAGGTAAAGTGCTCACTGCAGCGGCTGCTACTGTTTTTACTTGTTCTGTTGTAGTTCTTGCTTCACTTAAAGAGTTAGCAGAAGGGAAGCACAATGCTTTGGAGAGAGAGGATCCCTTGCTGCACATCCAGGAGACACAGCGCACTTTATTTACACTGTCTTATTTAATTTCACAAGCCTCTGAGGAAACTGGGGCTCAGAGAGGTACAGTTACTGGCCCAAGGTCAGCACTGGTGAGTCTGAGGCCAGAATCAGGACAGACTCGGTGAGCTGTGGCGAGGCCTGGAAACAACGCCTGGGTCTTGGATGAGGACCAAGGATCAGGCACCAAGCAGAGGTCTGTGCACACCTTGGGCTTGGATCCTCTTTTTCTTTTTTCTTCTTGTGGCTGGCTCAGCCCACCCTCGGGGCAGGGCTGGCACAGCACGTGGTGCCAGCAACTGAACCTCCATTCCCGTGTTTGCCTATCCTTGCCTAAGCAGGCACTTTAGACCACTGAGCTATCTCACCAGCCCAGGGATCCTCTTGTGAGCCTTTAAGAAAACCCTGTTTCCTACTGCACAGATGAAAGGCAGCAGTTGTCAGTTGGAAAGTGGATTTCCAGAGGGGAACAAAGACCTTACTCTTTATCCAATTAAAAATTACACATTTTATGCTACACACACATCACTGTCACCACCACCATTTTATTTTATTTTATTTTATCTTATTTTATTTTATTTTATTATCTTGTTTTTGGCACCAGAGGTTGAACCCAGGATCTCACACACACTGTACGCACTCTACCTCTGAGCCACACCCCAATCAATAATAGCAATTTTAAACATAGTAAAGAATATGCAGTTTTAAAGAACATGTGTGAATATCCTTTGACCTACTGGGCCAAGGTATACTTGGAAAAGCATATTGATGTCCCCAAATTGGCAACAACTTAAGGATTTATCAGTGCAGTCCTGAGTTGTAAACCATGCTACATCCCTAAGTAGAAGTGATGGGTGGAGTAGCACTATTTGTGCTCACTATAAAGATATATTTAAATATATTGGTAAATGAAACAAGATGAAAAATGACAAATAGAACAAGACAGCCTTCCCAAATCAAGCTCCTCCATGGCCGTCTCCTCACTCCTCTTGGCCTCACACTACCTGTGTCCTCCGCTAGTAACGCTCAAGCTCCTTGCCTTCTTCAAGGACCTCCTACTCGGTCTTTAAGACACCAGCCGCAGGGCAAAATCTTTCTCCCTCATGAAGATGGATCCCCCAAGCAGAAGCTGGGAGGATGGCACTCAGGACTGGCCTGCCATGGTGGCCATGGGGAGGAAGTCCAATGGTGTGATCAGTGGGAAATGAACCGTTCCTGGAGGGGCATGACCACCCCCACACGTTCACCCATCAGAATACATGCAACACCACGAAACAGAAAAAGCACGTGATGGGCATGCAGTGCAAGCATGGACAGCACGAAATACGCCACACACACCACGTCCACAGCCACCAAAGCACACTCACTCATGAGTCCCTGACTTTCGGTCCTTTCCTCTGTGGCTTCCCATGGGCGGGGGTGGAAAGAACAGAAGCAATGTTTTCGGGGTCTCTGCTTGGTTCAGCGTTCCATCAAAGAAACTGACTTAGATCTGCTTTATCTGAGTATTTCAATTTGTCCTTTATCATCTATAGAAGAAGACTGAGGCTGCCGGAGAAGAAGTGATTTTTCCCCCAAGTGACCGGCTGCTGGGTGGTAGCTTTAGGATACATTCACAGGTGACAAGGAGCCTGGATCGGAGCGGCCTGCTGACAGCACACACTGCACCGACCTGCCAGACCACATGTGGACTTCAGCTGCAGCGGGGCTCTCGGTCTCATCTACAATGTGTCGCTCAGGCTGAGCCAGTAAACCATCATCAGCCAGCAGCACACTGACCTAGCTGCACTCCCCGCTCACTCTTGACAGCAGTGCTCTTCTGTGGGCTCTGAAGGCCGGGCTGTCCCCAGAGCTGTTGCCCCATGACAATATTGACAGAGCTGGTCCTCCCCTTGTAAAGTCCCAGCGTGCACACATGGGAAAAACAAGCCCATCCTCTCTCTCACTAGGAAAGAAGTGTAAGGCATTAGGAGACTCTGATTAAACAAACAGATGTTTTTAGTCGGCAATAGAAGTGTCAACATGATCCTAATTAATGAACGTGTTAATGGCTGCTCTCTGTTTGAAGACAATAGTCACTGCCTCCTAGATCTATCCACCGTGAACCCCGGAGAACACACCTCTCACACACATGGACCCTCAGGGAACTTGGGGAGTACTTGAGGCACAGTGGGTGTGGGGAAGCAGGCGTGAGTGTGCAGTCACAGCACAGCCACAGCACAAGGCACCACACTGAACACAACACTCACATCAACCGCACTTCTCCCATAGAAACACACAAGGCACACAGCATGCACATTACTTAATAACACAGGAGCAAGATACACACACAAGGTTTCACTCTGCGTGAAGTCATATGACACATACGCAGTCAACACAGCACATGGAACACTGTGTTACAGAAAAAGCCAATAGTGGACACACAAAGCACATGTATACAACACATGACATGCAACACACACATAAATGCATGCACCCACCTCACATACACAGCAACCACAAGACAAACATACCCATACCACATACACAATTCCAATGTAAAGTTTTGGTTCCCAGGGCACCAGTCGGGCACAACTATACACATTTGTATAGTTTTGGGGTCTTTTCAAGACAAGGTTTCACAATGCAGTTCAGGCTGGCTGTGAACTCACTTTGTAAGCCATGTTGGCCTCAGACTTGCAGTGGTCCTCCTGCCTCAGCCTCCTGAGCGCTGGGATTGCAGTGTGCACCACCATACCTGGCTACGCCAGCCATGAAGCCACAGGGGTGAAGAAGGATATCTATTCTCAGAGGTATCCTGAGCTCACAGGGAAATTCCAGCCAAAAAACTAACAATGCCTTTAGCAGGCTGGTGTTTCCATGTGATTAAAGGAATCATGTGTGAGCGCTTGCTATGCAAGAAAAGTGTTGGGCAATATTGAAGAACGTGCTGTTGTCACTGAACAGCCTTTCTTATGATGATATCAAGTAAAACAGTCCCGTGACTTCTACTGCATTTATCCTTTCCTTTCTGTATTTTAGGGAAGGTTCTACATGGTGTTCAGGGTCTCACTACTAGATTGCACTCGTAGTGATCCACCTGTTTACAGTCTCACAGGTGCTGGGATTACAGGCACGCACTACCACACCCAGTCTCAGTCGCCATCTCAGTGTGCCCTGGGGGCAGGGATGACATGGCAGACCTCAGGATTGAACCCGTGGCCCCTGTGCTTGCTTGCAGGCGCTTTAATCCACTGAGTTATTTGGCCGGCCCTGCATTTATCCTTAACATAGGATTTTTATTATCTGAAAGACTCTAGAAAGTATGAAATTGAGCACATCTTCCTTTTTTCCTTTGACTGTTAGGAAGCTCAAAACAAAACTTTTGATACATACATGAATTTCCATCATACAAATTCCTGAGTGTTATGACTGACCCCATTTTATGTTTGTATTTTTCTACTTTTCTTTCATTTCATTTAAACACCCTACTATAGGTGACTATATTTTCTAGAATACCATATGGATAAGATAGAAAAAAATAAATTTTAGTTTTATAGATTGGGAATTTTTGCTTTATAATGACCTCCAAGCCTCAGTAGCTCAACATAGTTTTATTTCTTGCTCATGGCTCAGTCAAATGTGGTTTGGCAGGACATGGGTATGGCCGCACATAGCCATTCTGGCACCCACAGTGGCTTTCATCTCGTGGTTCCAGCATCCCTCAGAGCCTTGACTTCCTTATAAAGAATTCACAAAGTCAAAATATTAAGGACTGTTCAGATGCAGTAGCCAGGCCTAAAAGTGGTTGACGATATTTCTACCCACATCTCATTGGCCAGCTTTAACCATGTGACTCCATCTCAAAGCAGAGAAACCTGGGAAATGTAGTCTTCTTGTGTGCCTGGAAGAAAAATTAAAGGTTTGGAGAATCCAAGGCATTGTTTCAACCATAACAGATAAATGAATGTGCTGTGGGTTCCCAATGAAATAATCTCTAGTTCAATCCACATTTACTGAGAACCTTCAAGACTCAGAGCTCTGTGTTAAACACTTTGAAACAGGTATCATGGATAAAGTGAGGATCACCTGTGGAATTTCCACTTTGTATATAAGAAGTCTGATAATCAAAAACTAACTAAAATGTGAAATAAAGGCATCTTTGAGATGTGAGGATTTGCAAAGTTTCCATTTTTTCTTGTTCTTTTCTGTAGTTCTAAACATTTCCTAATGAAAGAACTCCATAATTTATTAGTTTTTGTCTATTTATTTATTTATTTATTTTCCAGTGCTAGGGATTGAACCCAGGGTTTTTGCATTGAGCCACATCCCAGCCCTATTTTACTTTTTAAAAAAAATGTAATTAATGCAGGGTCTACAGGGTCTTACCGTGTAGAACGGACTTGAAGTGCTTCTCATGTTTTCAGCCTCCTAAGCACTAGGACTACAGGTGTGTGCCACCACGCCCAGCCTCAATCGCCGTCTCAGCGCACCCTGGAAGCAGGGCTGGCAGGGCACGCTGGGGATCAAACCCCAGCTGCCGCACTCTGCCTAAGCAGGCACTTTAGTGTGCTGGGCTTTCTGGTCAATCTTTTATTTTTTGTTTTGAGGTAGGGTTTTCCTAAGCTTCCTAGGCTACACTAGAATTTAGATCCTCCTGCCTCAGGTTTTTAGAAGACTGGCATTATAGGTAAGATCCATTGCGCCCAGCTCTACATTTGTCATTGACATATGCTGAGCATGCCTGAGGGGACACAAGATAGAAGCATCAAGCTCATGGACACTGGCAATTCCAAGGTAGAGTGTTGCCATCAGCCTGGGGACCCCCCAGGGCCCTCTCTATCCCTGCTTCCCCACACCTTGGTAGAGGTTAGGACTAGCCTGCTGATCTGTTCCACATAGGTGTCCAGAGATCTAGGGTTCTCTCCTTCCAGGGGTGTTCAAGGTACAGTTATCTCTTGGTATTGGCATGGGACTGATTCCCAGACCCTATGGGTAGCAAAATCCTCGGACGCTCCACCTCCATATAGAAAATGGTCTAGTATTTGTTTCGAACCTGCCCATATCACCCCATATCCTCAGATTATCTCTCAATGGCTCATAATATCTAATGCAATGCAACACTCTGCCAATAGTCACTATACTGTGTTGTTTAGAGAAAACTGATGCAAAGATGCCTACACCCGTCCAGTACAGCCGCAGTGTTCCTCCAGGTACTTCTTGTCTGCTGTAGGCTGAATCCACAGCTGCAGAATGCATGGCCCAACCTACAGGGAAACCCAAAGAAGATCAGTCATCCTGTTGCACAGTGCGTGAACCCAAGGCCACATCTGAGGACAAGGGCAGCAGGCTCCTCCAGGCAAGACAGGGAAGATACCAGCAAGGAGTCCATCTGTGAGTAGCTCTCTGAGAGCACACCAGCTGTGCTTGTGCAGAGTGAGAGGAAGATGGATGCGTAGACTCCTCTGTGCAAGTTCACAAAGGTAAGAAACGCCGGGGCCTTGGCGAAGGCACGTGAGGGAGGGGTTCTGAAGGAGGGGTTCTTCTGGCCGAAGCCTGGGGCGCGAGATGGCCGTCGTGGGTGTTCACAATGGAAAGAAGGCAAGGCTTAACCTGAAAAAGGCTTGAATATCTGACTCAGTAATGATGTCTTTGGCAACGTTTTAATCATCAAACGTATATTAAGTGCTCAAGACAATCCTGAGTGATAGGCTTGCAATTATCTTACTAGTTTCCATAGCAATCTCTGTGGCCAGGTACTAAGAGGGTGCACGCTTTTCAGGGTGAACACAGGCTCAGAAAGCCACAGCTCACGTAGACAGAGGATGGCACTGTCAGTGGCTAACTTCCAGGCCCTTTGTGCTGTGGCCATTTCTGTGGTGACAGGGGTCACTGGAACTAGCCTCTAGGTCAGCCACGGATCAACAACTCAACATCCAGCCCTGCATATATCAGTGTGACCTTAAAGATTCATTTGGTTCCCCTCTAAAGTGAAGCTAATAGTGCTTCCGCATCAGGGGTACAGGAAGAGCTATATAAGAAGCAACCTGTACATCCCTGAGTCTAAGATCAAGCATACAGAAGGAGCCATACAAATAATAGCCACAGTTATCAGCGTTGTTGCTTTTATTGCTGTCTCTGCTGCTGTGAAAGGGAAGAGGGAGTCTGAGCAGGCGGGCCCATCAGCCAAGAGACAAGTGATTCGGGAACACACTAGCAGAGGCCACGGGAAGGGACAGCTGTGAGGGAGATTAAGGAAATTCACGCGGAATATATGTACGTCTGGTACGTATGGCACATTTGGCAAGGACAGAATCAAGATGGAAAAGTGCTTCTCCGGAAAGATGCGAGCGGCATTTGGCAAGCCTCACGCTTCAAGCCAGGAGCAGCCCCGTGTGCGCATGTGTCTGAGCGCCTCATGCAAATGCGAGTGTGGGGAGACGTCAGTTACACATAGCTTGGAAGACGGGGTAGCAGCAGAGAACAAAGAGCCGGCCAGACTCCGCTGCTGAGGAAGCCAGGTCCCTGCAGAGCCCCACGGAGAGGGCCTGGAGCTTGGGATCTTCCTCTCTTCTTCCATCTGGGACTCGAACATGAACCGTGCTTCCAGCTGCTGGGTTTATAAAGTGGGGCTGAGGTCACCTCGCCCACCTTGACTCTGTGGCAGCATAGATCCGCTTTCCAGGTCCCTGACTGTCTTCTAGTGGCTCTGATAAAAGATGAAGGGCAGTTCTGAAGCTCCAAGATGGAACTTTGCTTCCTTCAAGTGCAAGAGCAATATTGAGAAGAGAAGTTCGATGGAGATGCCTGATTCCTCAGAAAAGAACACAACAGAGAAGGAAGAACTCTAAAGACCTCAGAGTCAGGCAATAGTCCAAAATGAACCTTTTCTTCTTACCTCAAGGAAGGAAGCCATGGTCACCAGCCCCTTCTTGAGCTTCCCTGCCCAATCTCCTTTATCTTGAAGGACTCCTCCCACTGACTCCTCCCACTGACTCCTCCCACTGACTTCTCCCACTTATGTTTGCTCTCAGGCTAAGGAAACAACAGGGGGCAAGGAGAAAGGAGCCAGAATCTGTGCCACCTCCAGAAACCCTCTCTGTAAACATGAAGCCTGTCTCCAATTCCTTCACCGTTCTATAATGAATGTCCAGCATCAGCGCTCAGGGAACAGAACCTCAAGACCCTGCAATGAAGCAGGAACAGTCCAGCCTCTCACCCGGGTCTGGACCTGGTAGCTAGTCCTGAGGCCAGCCCGCGCAGGTCAGATGTCCCTGGATAGAACACCTCATCTTTCGGAATCTCAGTTTCCTCACCTGAAATATGGAGTTGACCTGACCTGTCTGGATAGATGTGAGCACTTGAGCAGTAACGGTCACCTAGCTGCCTGCCTTGGGTCTGGCATGGAGTTGCAGTCCTGGCCTACAGTGCAGTTTAAAGCAGAAGGACATTTGGGTTCATGGTTTCTGAGGTTTCAGGCTATGGCTGGCTGGCTCCAGGCCAGGAGCATCAAGCTGGAGCAAAGTGTTGCAGCGGGTGGGCTGCCGTGAGCTCAGAGCTCTGATGACCCCGCCCCTTCCCCAAAGCCCGGTCTCTAATCATTTCTCTTCTGGGGCCCACACCATGCACGCATGAGCCCCTGGAAACATTTCAGATCTGAAGGACACTCAAGAGGACAGTCTCCTCTGCCTCTTGTGACCCTGCCTTGGTGTTACAGAAAGGCCTTCAGATCTCCCCCCAAACACCCCACCATTTGTCTCTCTGCTTGTGTATTGACATAGAGGAAGATCAAAGTAAGGTGTGGGAAGCTGTAACTATGACATTTTGGTTATATATATATATATAATTGTGAATTACTTACCGTTCAGGTTCCAGATGCTATCTGGAGGACTCCTCCAGATGAGTCGTGGGCCTGAGACAGAGCTGGACTGCTGGCTCTGTGGAGGTGTTTATCACTGGTAAGTCTTCAGGGTGTTCACAGAAAGAAAGAAAGCCCTGGGCAGTGGAGGTGGGGAGGAGGAAAGTGGGGCTTCAAACTCCTGGTTGGTTCTGGGGTCACCCTGAGCAGTGGCCAGTAGGGAGGTGCTCCTAGACATGAAATAAGGAGGGACAGACTGGAAGCCATGGCTTAACCGGCCCTCAGTGCTGCTCACAGCCCAGGACAGAGAACGTGTCCCCTCAGCCCAGACATGGAACCCTCAGATCCCACCCTCACACCCTTGTAGAAAATCAAACAATTGGGTAAACAGTGAGGAGAGTGTGGGCAGGTCCACTTGCAAACTTTTATGCCTTCTAGTAGGCAAGTTTTGCCTGCTTAGTTTCTAATTAAAGTCTTATCATGCAAAGAGCAATAGGCCTAACTTCTTTCCTTTTTCTTTCTCCTCTCTGAGGCAGGCCACGGAGTTTGAGCCTGTGTATGCAGATGGCGTCACACCTGGCACAGAGCTGTGAGAATCTGGAAGAGGCAGCCCCTCCACAAATGGTCTGCCCTTGCTGCAGGTGGACACAGCCTTATGCCAGGACCTCCCGGGCAGCCTAAGGACTGGGTTTAGTTTGCATTCTTTGGTTTGGAGCTCTTCTGCATTGTACGTCCTACACAGCAGCCCCAAGTAGCCCCATATGCAAAGCTCTCAGTATGAACTAACACTCAATAACAACGGGCAGCTGTGGTCACAGCATCCTCATCCGAATGACGTTGGTCCTAATGGCCCACAAGGATGGTTAGCATAAGGCAAACCAAGGTTCAGATCATATTTCTGTCATGTATCCCCCCCCAAAGCCTGGTACATGTAGGGAATGATTGGATCTTGGAACTCTATACTCATCAGTGAAACATAAGCTCTCAGAGGAATTACTGTGAAGGGGCAGGGCCTGCCCAAAGGCTTGTCACTGGGGGAGCAGCCGAGAAGGATGCTCCCTCCATCCTTGGCTCCTCCCTTCCCTTGCCACCAAAACTGAAGCAAAATAAACCTCCCCTCTCAGGTTCCAGTGTTGTCTCTGGGGTAAGGAGGGTGACTAGAGCATGCCATGCTTTGGGCATGAGTCCTTGAAGAGGCTGCCAACCCATCCAACCTCAGCTCTCATATTCATCATATCAGCAATAGTATTTTCCACCTGAAGATAGGTTGTACGACATGAAGACAACAATGTGCAATGTATTAATTATTGAAACTGTCCTATTAATTGGTTTTGAAGTTGTCTCATTGCTATTTGTTTCTCAATAAAATAAAATTAAGAAATACGCAGTGCCCCTCTGGTCCATGCCTGATATGCATGGGGTGCTGAGAAGGTGTTAGCATCCAGCGTGGTTTCTCCTTTCCGACAAGCACCCATGCAAACATGTTAGGGAAGTGAGGCACCGTCTATAAATTATTCTCAGGTACAGTTTCTTTGCAGGCCAAAACAAAAGCAAAGGAGCCAGGGATATAGTTCAGTGGCACAGTGCCTGCCTGACAAGCACAAGGTCCTGAGTTCAATTCCCAGTACATACCCCCCCCAAAAAAAAATCAAGTGTGGAATCAGGAGACAGGAACCTGGTCTGTCTTACTTCTCAGCTCCCCTTGTGACCAGGATAAGGTACAGACTCTGAGACTTGTTTTCCCCTTGGGTAGCAGAACTGAGCGTTATTGTGCCAGAAACAAAACAGCACCAATTCCTTTTATTTTTAGTTTCTACAAACTCACCAACAGAGACTGAAAAATCATTCAATTCCTTTGCCAAGAAAGAAAGCAAAACTCCTGGTTGGTACTGGAAGCTGAAAATTATCCCCAGTATCACTCAGGCATCTTGGAAGAGAACCAGCCTTCCTGCTCAAAGGTCAATGAGAAAAACAACACAATTTTGTGCGGCACTGGAGCCCTTAATTCCAGGCAAGCTTATGCATAACTACAGTGCACAGAGCAGGTACAAACAGGGAAGCTCCAACCGAGCAAGGGCGCGCGTGGGCAGGGCTGCCAGTCCCTTGCCTGCTCACCCCACAGCATGCTCTGTTGCCACTGCGAGGAACCCCAGGGCTCTGGGCACAGTGTCACAGCCGCTGCACTCCAATCTTTTGCTGCTTAAGTATTCCAAGGCACTGAGCTTTACATGCACTCTCTTGCCACTCAATTTATCCTGACCACTGTGTATGTCAGCGTGTGTGAGTGTGTGTGTATGTGTGAGTGTGTGTGTGTGTGTGATCATGCACACACTGCAAACAAATCCTCAAAAAGGAAGCAAAAAGGAAGTTCCACCAGCCATTAAGGGGAAATTACAAATGCATTTCTCTTTGCCTCCGGCACATTAATAAAAGAGATTACAAAACTGGAAATGAGTCGAAGGAGCTGGGCAGCATCACAACAATCAGAGGGGGCCAGGGCTGCTTCCTGTACAGTCATCTGATTTCATGGCCGTCCCCATGCTGAGAGAATCTGTCTGTGGCGGCTGCTGGGAAGATGTGGAGTTCATGAATTAAACATCAGGGGACTCCTGTGACATGCACCATGGGCTGGGAGGAGGCTGGGGAGGATGAAGCCCTGATCAGCAGCGCTGGCTCGGGGATGCTCTTGACATGCCCCAGCATGGCCACCCTTGTGGAGTGGGACCTAGAGACTATTTAATAAGGGCTTAGGAAAATGGCTACAGATTGCAGAGTTAAGGAGTGTAAATTGCAGAAAGTGCAAAGGTAGTCTGGAATTTTGAGCACAGGAGTCCACCTGGGGGACCAGGTGAAGAGGAGGTGCACACCAGAGGCTGTCTAGTCTGGATTCCGGAAGTGATCATTGGTGTAGACCTAGTTTTTCACCCCTAGTTGTCACCCTCTACCTCACCAAGTCTTTTGCCATAGCACTTCGCAATCTCTTCTCTAGGAATATCCTAGACTTTGAGTTTGACCAAGTGTCTTGATCTGGTCATAGATCTTAAGAGAACTTGTGTGTTTCTAGTTTTTCTCATGCACCCCTGGCCTAGCCACGGGAACATGTCTCAAATAGCCTGCTTGTCCCCAGAGAACAGCAGAGCCTGATACAGCGGCAGCTCTGAGATGCTCTGGTGAACTTGCAGAATAAACTCAGATGGGAAATATGTGCTGACTGTTGATACAACTGAGATTTAGTAGCTGTTTGTTCTGTGGCAGCAGCTGACTGATACAGTTATATATGAAGCCATTCATTTTGTTTGAGTATTTGTTCATTCAGCAAATACTTCCTGAGCACTTCTACACCAGACAGTTTGATAAGCAGCAGGGATATACTGGTTAGTGAGAAATCTGTGAAAAAGAGCAGTGTTTGGATCTATTAATTCAAGGATTGAAGATCCAATATATAGCAGGCATAGCACTAAGTGCAGCAATTACAGAGGCAAGCAAGTTATACAAGGCCCTGCACTAGCACAGCTTACAGATTGCAGACCAAGCAAATGACGCAATGGAAAATTTCCATCGATCTTAGTGAATAAGGTATCTCTTCTTGCCCAGTATTCACTGACCAGCAGGAAAAGACAGGAACATCAGTGGACCGTTCCAATGTCAACAGGCAGGCAGGTGAGTCAAATACCACTGACCACTCATGCAAAGAATCTCCCCTGATGCCTGAGGTCCAGTGATATTTCTTTTATTAGAAAATGGAGTGGAAAGTAGAAAGGAAAAAGATGAAGGACTCAGGAATCATGACCTCGAGGAGTTCAGATGCCAATTGGCAATGGTTGCACTTGGTCCATGGTGGGAAAATGGCAAGCCATGGGACGTCAGAGCAGGAGAGCATGCAATTAGGTCGGCATCTGGGGAGTTTTGGTAAGTGCACTAGCAGGGATGAGGCCAGAGGCAGGGAAGCTAGGAGGAACCGCTGTGCTCCAAGACAGTGGGGCCCTATAGCTAGAACGGTGAAATCTGAGAATTATACATCTGGGAGTGTTCTGGGGCTGTTCGGTTCCGTGGGCTCCTTTATGCAGTACCTGGGGCTGAGAGAGGGCACAGTATGTTCCTGGAACTCACCACAGGTAAGCATGACGCTCAGACCTAGGACCGCGATCGCCGGTGTTCCTGAGCCTAAGCTGAGGCTCAGCTCTCAACGCCATGCCCATTCCTAATTCCCACAATTCCATAAGCACTAATGACAGCAATAATCTCTACGCTGTCGAGTGGCTGGGCCTGTGCTCAGCACACTCTGTGAGTCCTTCCCAATCCCTGCAACATCCTGCAGGGGCAGGACTCTCCATTCTACAGGTGAGAAGCCTAAGGCTCAGGAGGTGGTGTAACTTAAAGCTGAGCCCAGGGATCTCTCATCAGGGACAGCAGTGCCCATTTCTTCATGGAAACACAGTAGGGGGCGAAAGGAATCAGGGCCACCTGGGCTGGACACAGTATCCCATGTGGACAAAGCGCCTGGCAAATAAGGGCAAGGATGACAGTGACATTAATGCCAAAGATCATGGGGATCATGACTGGAAGAAGCAGATTTCTACCTTGGCCTTGACTATAACCCTAAGGACCCTGAAAAATGTCTGAGCTTTGGGGGCCTCAGTTTGCCCTCCTGTGTGTGCCATTGGCCAGCAACATCAGCAATCCCACATGGCCCTGTCACAGAGGCAGACTGACTCACTCTCAGGATCCCTGGGGCAGGGCTTGAGTAATCTATGTTTACCCCTCGGTAAGCCCAAAGTCCCTTCAAGTTTAAGAGCCTGCATTCTACGTGCACAGCTCCATTATTTTTAAAACAATGTGAGGGTCACAGCTATGGAGCCTGGCTTGGAGCAGGCACCAGAGCACGTGGCCCATCCATTCCTGTCGGGGTCCCCACTCCAGACTCCTCGCTCCCAGCATGAATGCCACAGCAAGGGCAGAACCCTCTGCCCTCTGCATCAATTCCTCCTGCTAACCAGAGCTGGATGCTGCCCCGCCAGCCTCCCCCGCTCCCTCCTTCTTCTCTCCGCTCCTGTTTACACGCTATCCATAAAGTATGGATTTGTTGTGGCTTCGTGGAAACCCGGTCTATTTCTTCTTTCCCTCAGTCTCTCTTTTTTTTTTTAAAGTAGATTTGAGCCTGTAATTCAGTTAATTATTTCCCAGAGCACTGGCTTGGTGGCTATGGCACAGCACGAAGCAGAGGAACGGAGACAGGTCCTCCGAATCCTCTTTCCAGAAAATCTAATTTCATCATTGAGAAATCTTCTGTCTTAAGCGGCCTCCGCCACCGCCATAAATTTACATATTCTATATGCCGCGGGAACGGAGTGGGCCCCATTTGCATAATGCTGCTGGAGGGGCTTGCTCTCCTCTTGAACCCGAGTGCGGCAGGAACGGGGAAGCAATTATTAAGCTGTAGACATTGGCAAGGAGTGAGGCCTCAGATGGATTTCAACTCCAAACCTCATCCACCACCCCGGATGCTCATTATCCCAGCCTGTATCCCGGGCTGCCCCGGGATCTGAGGGCCAGGAAGTCGGCGAGTTGCCGGTCAGTCACCACAGGCTGGGTGGCAGCGATAGTTTTAGCCTCCCAGTGTCCCTGGCTCCAGGAATCTTTTCCATTTCCACAGGTAATTCATTTCCCCGATGGTTGAAGGATTTGTCTCATGGTCTTTTCCATGTATCCTGGCCTCTTTCCTTGCTACACCAGGACAGCAAGGCCAACCCATCTTCTTACCCATGTCCCACTGTGAGTTCTGCAAGGTGATTCATTAACGAGGAGTGGTATTTAACAAAGTTCTAGCTGGACAATGGCAAGTACAAACAGGAATTCACTCATGCCAAAGTCACCCTGCTGGAGCTCTCTTTCTCCACCCAGAGCCACGTGGGCTGAGAGGTTGGGACCTGTGCTCCTGGGATGGACAGGTATGTTTGATCTCAGGGTCTCCATATGGAATCCTTTGAAATTCTGGGATCCGCAGGCCACTCTCTCCCAATTCTGGGTCTTCCAGATCTCTGAAGCTGGTTTCTAAGTAGCTCCAGGGCCTGCCAAGCCCCAGCCATCCACAGGTATAAATGGCCACTTCTGGCTCCACAAGGTACCAACACTGGTTTTATTTATTTATTTATTTTTATTTTTTTTTTTTATTTTTTTATTTTTTTGTCTTTTTTGAGACAGGGTCTCACTATGCAATTCAGGCTGGCTTTAAGCTCACTTTGTAGCTCAGGCTGGTCTCAAACTCACAACAATCCTCCTGCCTCTGCCTCCTAAGTGCTGGGATTACAGGCCTGCACCACCACACCTGGCCCAACACTGGTTTTGCTCCAGTGCTGATTCCATAGTATCCTACAAGCTTCACGAAGTACGCCGGACCTCATCTGGTAACCTTCTGGAGACACATGGAACCCAGACCTTCTTGACAGTTCCAAACCAGATAAACTCACGAACCACCCAATCAGAAGCCCACCTGCCCACTCAGGGCAAGACCAAGAGCACCTTGCTAAGTAACACTGCAGACACACTAGGCACACTTGACACATTTACCAACAGACTAGAACACCATTCTGCGAGCCACAGACAACTGCTGGAGCTCTGCCAGTGCTTCATCACTTCTTACATTCAATAACAAATTGTGTGACTTTAATTTTTTCACAACGAGCATCTTTCAATTCTGAGGAAGTGAAAATATATCAAGAAACACTTCTGACACTTCCGATGCCCAAAATCGGTGGAGTTCATCGGCCCAGGGATGAACTGTGACACTCGGAGATCACTGCGTGCCAACACTTAAACAATGAGAAATTGGATACAGCAAGTCCTTTACTAAGGAAATAAAACATATCTATATCTACTTTTGAAGGAAGAGGCCCGTCCTCAAAAGACCTCAGGGTTTGTCCTCAGCACCAACTCTAACAGGCTGTCTCTTTACAAGGACTGGGAGGAAAGTCACTTTTTCCATAAGCCTGGTCTGGAGTTGAGTTATATGTCCAAGAAAAGGTGATTTGGCCTCACTGGCCAAACTCAGGGGCCTGAAAGTGCAAAATGAGACTCTCCCAAAGAAATCCTTTGTGCTGGAAAACTGGGCCCAGCAGTTCACAGCAACAGGTGGAGGGCAGTATCGAATGGCAGCATCTAGAGGTGGACGTGCCCTCCCCCAGCAAATCTGGATGTCTCTAAGCCTCTGCTTCCTGATCCGCAATGTGACAGTGATAACAGGATCTACCTCACAGCCACCATTAGAGGAATTCAAAGAGATGATGCATAGCAGTTGAATAAACAGCCTGCCTGAGGTCACCGGAAGGAAACGACTCAGGCAGGATTTGAAGACATGTGTGAGGCGTGTGCTTGCTCAGACAGCAGCTCACGTGTGTCCAGCTGCCATGATGCAGGGAACTGAGGACTGATGCTTACGGACATCCAGGGCTTTCCAGTTGCCTCACAGAGCTGAGCTCTCAGAGCAGCTGGCAAGGGAGGGCTTCAAAAAGAGATACTTGCCAGATATGGTAGCACCCACTGATAATCCAGCATGGCAAGCTGAGGCAGGATGAGCACAAATCCAAGCCCAGCCTGGGCATGTGGTGACTTAGTGAGACCCTGTTACAAAAGAAAAAAAAAATTAAAAAGCATTGGCATTGTAGATTAATATGATATGATGCCCAGGCATGATGGCGCGTGCCTATAATCCCAGCACCAGGGAGGCAGAGGCAGGAGGATTGCTCTGAGTTCAAGGCCAGTCTGGCTATGTAACGAGGTCAAGGCCAGTATGAACAGCATAGTGAAACCCTGCCTCAAAAAACAAAACCAAATGATATGATGGTCCTAGGCTCCATCACCAGTGAGAGATTCTTCCATTTATGAAGGGGGCTCTTTTGGCCCACTGTGGAGGTGGCTTCTGATAACAGTCCGGGCACCCAAGTACAGCGTCCAGCTCCTGAAGCCTCTGGTTGAGGCGGCGTCCCTCCAGCTAGCCCACACAGCACGCTGCTGTCCTGGACTCTGTGTTGTGGCATGGGTTGGTCCTGCAGCTGTTCTCCCCACACCCTGCTCCTGCTGCTGCAGCCTCAGCCTCAGGCAGGACCCAGCGTCGAGGGTGGCCAGGCAAGTCCTTGGAACGACACACAGGAAGGGAAGAAAGCAGAGCTTCCTTCATGCTGGCTCAGCGATAGGACCCTGGCCAGCATGTACACAGCCCTGGGTTCCATCCTCAGCACTGTGAAAGGAAGGCAACAAGAGAAGGAGAGGGAGGAAGAGAAGATAGCACAGTGCAAGATCGCAAACGTTCACCCAACGAATAGTAATCAGAACTACAGTTGCTTCCCGGACAATGTCTCCTAAACCTGAGCAAATGCTAACGTCTCCCTCCGCTCAGGGAGCCCACATACCCAGAAAACCGGACAGCATGGACGTCTCAAAGAAGATGCAGAGGAATAACGATGGAAACTACCCAAGCCACTAACAACAGCTCAGTAGACAAAGATGCGCCATAACCCCCAAGACCTGTGACACCGAACAAAATTAACAGATCTAGTCTGTGGCCAAATCCAGCTACTTCCTGTTTTGTGAATAAAGTTTTGTTGGAACACAGCCGAATCCATGCCTTCACCTGTCCTCTGCGACCCACGCGTGCCACCACAGTTGAGTGGAGTAGTCCCAAGAGAGTCAGAAAATCTCACAGATATTTACAGCAGCACATTTCATAATCGCTGACTCCCGGAAGAAACCTCATCAGACCAGTGGATAAAGAGCAAGTGGTATCTATCCTGCTCATCCAGAAGGAAAGACAAATTCATTCAAGACGTTTGTAGGAGAACAGATACACCCAGAAAACAACGTTGAGTGAAATAAATCAGACACATAAATTAAAATGCCATATAGCATCTCTCATTTGAGTAAGGCAGAGTGAAAACAGAGAGCATAATAAAGGATGAATAGAAAGCGGTAGGGGGTGGATCTCTTGCAAACAGCAAGGGTCTGGGAGACCAAGGCTGAGAGGAAGTGAGACAGGGCAAGTAAGCAGAGCTCAGCTGCACCGTGTACCTGATGACCTCTGTAAAGGTAAGCATTATATGTCACGGACATGAGCTAAGATGAATGATGTCAGAGAGAATGAACGAGGGAGAAGGCACTCAGAAGAAGACGGAGCGTCCTGCATGGGAGGGAGAGGGTATTAAGAAAAGCCTAACTGTGTTATGTGCTCGTACCTACTCCCAGGAATGAATGCAAAGTGCAGGTACTGCAAACATATACTAATACGAAAAGAAAAACGAACGTTAAAAACCCCACTGAACCTGAAGTATGGACTCTCTGGCCTTTCCTGGAATAAGCTGGCCTACTTCTGCTATATAAAAAATGAAAACAAAACAGTTACAACTTCCTCCGAAATGTGAGTGATTTTGAAGGCCTTGTCATGAGGGCCCACTGGGAAAGTCGGCCTATGGAGGGTGCAGGGTGAGTGTCGCTGGCTGGCGCCTCGAGAAGACGGAGTGTGGTCATCCTTGGGGCACAGCAGCGAGGGGCCAGAAGACGCTCACAGGCATCCCTGGGACATTCTGATTCTCGAGGGTGGTGGTGGGCGTCCCTGGGGTGTCTGCACTGTGCAGACAGTCACCGATGCGTGCATGACGACAGGCGTTCTTTCCCACATAGATATTGCTCATAATAAAAATTTCAAAAGAAACCATGCATCTATATGGTGGCATCAAGCATTTCCTCGATATATTTCCTGGCCAGAAAGCTAAAAAAAAAAACAGATTGTCAAGTGAGGAAATAGATAACTTTAACTTTTACACATGAGCGCACATTTTTCTGTTCACTCGGCAAATGTTTATTGATCACTCACCACGCGCCAGGTGCTAGGGAATTGGGGGCAGATGTAGGGGAGGCAGCCACTGGCCCTGGGCGCTCACCCTCACCCTCTTGTGTGCCCCAGGGTCTAACCCTTGTGCCCACCCGCACTTCCAGCCCAGACTTACAAACATGCTCTCACCTGGAACCTGCACAGCTGGGTGGGGCCGCCGAGGAGCCAGCACTCTCAAGTTCTCCACTTCTTCCTCTTTATGGTAACCGTGAAGCCCCCTGCTTCCACAAACATAGGGCTGTGATGCACACACCTCAGTTTCCCCAATACTGGGGGGCAATGGCTCAAGCCAGCTGTTTTTTCCAGATCCTATCTGGCATCTGAGACACATGAAGTTCAGGCAAGCGCACACCAGGGGCACAGCAGGGAGGTGGTCTGGAACCCAAGGAAGCTCATGGGCACTCTGTGATCTGCTGGGCCGCCTGCCTTCCATCTGGCTGCCTGCCCTCCGGGCTTTGGTCACCAGAACCTCATGAGTGCACGGGGAAGAGTAAAGCCTGCTGCCAGCTACACAGTCCTCTGGGCAGTTAAGCAGTGCTCTGATCCCGTGGGGCTGCCCACGCCTGGTGACATGGGCTATGCTTTGAGTGACCTGCTGCCTTGAGCAGTGCCTGGAAATGCTAGTGCATAATAAATCCTTCAAAAATCTAAGAAATATTGGCACTTATTTAAAAGAAATTGTGGCCACTTCCATCGGCGACCATGAGTCAGTGCCTACACTCACTCGGAAAGTATTGATAGAGGCCTGCGGGCATCAGAACTTAGACCTGTGGGAACACCCATGGAGTTCTGAAGAGTTCAGCTAAGAAAGAGTGTTGAGACAGACAAGCACTGTGCTCATCATACAATGAAAATGGAGCCAGCAGCAAAAAACCAAAACGTGTTAAGGTAGAGCTTCAGGCACCGGCAGTGACACAAAATCCAAGCAATGGAGCTGCCCTCATCTTCCTGAAAGGATGCCAGGGTAGGGGAACTGAAGTCATGAGCCCACCTCCTGGGTGTTGGGAGTGAGGGAAGGGGTCTGACTACCAGGCTCCCCTCAGGAGCCAGGCCTTCGCTCCAGGGACACCTCGGGGGTAAGGTGCTCATGCAGCAAAGGGACAGCAAGCCCTCCTCCAGTGCCTCACTACCTAAACCACATCCAGCCCTTTCAGTGAGGAGAAGCCCTACACCTACAGTGAGGACTCAGAGTATGCTAGATAAGCAAACAAGGGATGATGGGTGGGTAGGTGAGTGGATGGATGGATGGATGGATGGATGGATGGATGGATGGATGGATGGGTGGATGGATGGATGGATGGATGGATGG
>PVKA01022015.1:0-37771 GCA_004027165.1 Ctenomys sociabilis
AGAAAGGAAAGGAAAAGAAAAAAAGAAAGAGAGAAAGAGAAAGAAAGAAAGAAAGAGAAAACAAAGAACAAAAGAAAGAAAGGGGTACTGAAGAAAAAGCCTTAACACTTTAAAAGTACTAGCTGACAAAGAAAGAAATGTATCTTGCAAAATATGTATATATAAAAATTATGTATTGTAAATTGTGAATATTTTATTTTCTACTACCCCAAAACAATGCCAAACTCATCACCCTAATTATTTTGGGTTATTTTTGTTTTGGCTTGGAGTTTTAATTTTTTTATTTTAAAGAGAATAAAAATAAAACAATAAAAACTATACAGAATTTCAAAACAAGATGATAGGAAATTAACAATGGCTATTATGTTGCATAGAGTTATCTTCAAAGTAGTTGTTCAGATTACCAGATTAAGGCACCACCCTAACTGTAATAGATTAATTATATAACTTGTGAAAAATACTTCAAGAAAACACATTTTTACATTTTTAGATAGTCATAATCAATTACAAATTTGTTGTAATGTGCAAGGCAGTGTCAATATCTTTTATTCTTTATTTATTTCACATAATTGAGCTTATCATGACAACTAACTAGTAGAAGAGTAAATTGATTAAACTTTCTTATTATTTTATTTGTAAATCTCTCATCTCTGCAGGTCAGATTGTGTGTAATAGGTTTAAGAAGTTTCTACACATAAAATATATGGATTCCCAAAGGATATGTCATTTATATTTGTAAAAAGCAAGTTTTAGAGAAATTACATTAAGTGTATTTTTTTGCCAAAAATAAACTTCTCATTTTCATTTTTTAGAAATTATACATGAACAAAAAACATTTTTTTCAGGTAGCAGTAAATGAAGACAAACAACTTTTATCACATATACTGAAACAAAGAAAATCGAGTGAAGTAATCAATACGAAAGAAAATCCCTTAGAAAGAAAGAAGCAACGCAAGTTAAAAATAAAAGAAATGGAAAATAGAGATCTCCCAAAGAGAGGTGCAAATCATTGTAAGTAGAATACCCTCTCACATGTAAATTTAAAATGTCTTCAGGTAATCTAAAAGTACATTTTATAGCTGCTTTAGAAGGCTTGGGATAAAGTCAAATATTTATACAAACAAAAACATTATGTTTTGACAGCTTCTGGCCTCATTTAGATTCCAAACTTTTACTAATGAATAATAATGAAAGTTATTAGTCATGTCTCATGGGGGAACACATCTCCAAGAATATGTGGCTAAAACATTTATCAGCTTTTGTACTGATAAAACCCTAAGACTTTTTAAAGAAAAACAAAATGAATATAGCCTTCTCTTTTTTCTAGTCTAACAGTCTAAGACTCTCCCTAACAAAAACATAATTGATTAGCTGTTAGATTTCTCTGCAGGTAAAGAGTCCAGAAAATGTCTCTGCAAAATCTGTGTGCAGAATTTAATTAATGCTCAATTATGAATATTAAGAATCACTTTCAACATTTGATTTAAGCTTAAAGCAGGAAAGCTTTCTATTTCCTAATAGTATGAGATTCCATTTTATTCATTTCTTGTTTAAATAGGAAGCAAAACTTCTTTGGCCAAGGAACTCATATCAGTTTTAACAGTAGTATAAAATGGACATATCAAAACTCATTTTATTTTATTTATTTATTTATTTTTTTTTATTTTTATTTTTTTTGGTGGAACTGGGGATTGAACTTAAGCCCTTGTGCTTACCAGGGAAGCACTTATTCCACTGAGCCATCTCCCTGGCCTCAAAACTCATTTTAAATCTAAGTCACACACACACTGAAACATTTACTTGAGAATTGATAGGGAAACATGGCCTGCTTTTTATTTAGCTTAGTCCTGTGGATTGGCTATAAACCACACTCAACTGCATTGTAAACCTGTGGACTGTGGGTTGCTATAGATCACACCCAGACTGCAACCTCTGTGCTTCCCCAGCTCATTTATAATGGAGCAAGGAGCCAAACACATCAGGAAAATCTTGTGAAGAATCCTGCCAGATTTGTATAAACCTTCTCCCCAAAGAAAAACAGCTCACTCACAATTACATGAATAATTGTAGTAGCTCTTTATTAGCAAAATTTCCCATCATATTTCAATTACATTACAGTCATATATTCTTTTTGTACTTATATATAATAAGCTTACATTTTGCTCAATTAAATTCTGTAATTATAGTAAAGTACAACTGGTATAAACAGATTTAGGAACAAGTCCTCTGGACCCTTTGAAAGTGTTCCAGGGGTAGGAACAGAATGCACACATTAAACAATATCCAACTAGCTTCAAGCACTCCATTTGTTGAGAAAGGACATCAGTAAATAGGTTGCATAGCCGAAATGAAGAGCTCTGGTGAATAAGGTAGGAAGGAGAGATTCTGCTGTTTAAAAAGTAAATAATGTCATTATTTTCTTTTTCATAACAAATGAATGCATGAGGCTTTGTGGGGGACAACTAGACACAAACCATAACAAGTCAGAAGTGGAAAAGTGATTGTGTTAATAAGAACAATAGCAGTTGAGAACTATGGAATTACAGAAGGAGAGATTACTTCACAGGCAGTAAGGACACTTACTAATCCTAGTCTCTGTTTTTTTCTGAGACGACTACTGTGATAAAGATTCTAAATCTAATTTTGTAATCTCCTCTATTTACCCTCAAAGGTTGGTTCACTGCTCAGTGGAAGAGTTGGCTCTAGCTAGCACTTAGAAATATTGACTACTTCAAGTAGAGGAGGGCTTTGTCAGGAAACAAATGGCATGTTTAAATTGAGTCTGTAGAAAAAAGTTTATTTTTTTTAACTTTATTGAGAAAGAAATAGCAATGAGACAGTTTCAAAATAGGTTAGTAGGACATTATAATAATTAATACATTGCATATTGTTGTCTTTATAGTAGCTATTCAGAGCACAAGATGCAGATATGATATCTTGTCTAAACACTATTAGTATAAATCTTCTCATTGAACTAAGAGAAAGTAGCTGTATATCTATCCTATTTTGTATATACAGATATAAATATATTTTTTCACTACAAAATGGACTTTCATTTATGTATCCCTTTTTTTGTTTAGTTTTGTCAGAGATGGGTATTCCATTGCCATTCAAATCTTGTAGGTGCGTGAATTCAGCAAAATAATCCAAAATAGTCCAATAGTCCACAATAGTGGTGGGCCATCCATGGAACTGGCAATGTCAGAAGTTGTTGACTTGAGCCTTTTACAGCTCAGCATATTAATATGGTTTTACATTTTATACCTCATGTTTATACAGAAAAATCTTCAAAGGAGATTTTTTTTTGAAAGTGTAGACAGGATGTAAGGAAGCCACAACGTTGCTCCAGGCTGCTAACATGAAAAGAGCATCATCACCCAAGGTCCTGAAGGACTACAGGCCAGTAGTGGGGAGCATGAAGAAAGAAAGCCAAAGGTACATGGAGAATACACGAGAGCCTTCGATCACAGAACAGCATCTGGTGCCAGACCCCAAGTGGGAAACCAGGAAATGAACATTCTTCTGTCATTGTCTATCTACCCTTCATGCCTTTCAGCCATGAAGCTAGAGGGGAAGAGAAGCCACCAATGCAGCCCACAGCAGTTTGAGTCCCAGGACCTAGAACTGGACAGGGGAAAATCTGGAAAGTCAACCAGCGTTGACTCTCAACAAACCAGCTTTGCAGACAGGGCAGATCAGAGGTTGGGATCTCAGATGACAAATAACTTTTTCAGGCAAGCAATAGAAGTGCAATTACTAAAAGTAAAATTAATGAATTTTAGGAAAGACTGGGAATATTAAGAGCTCATTTTGGGGACCTGGGAGATAGCTCAGTAGAATAAGCACTTTCTTGGCAAGCACAGGGTCCTGAGTTCAATCCTGGTACCACAAAAAAAAGAAGTCATTGGTCTAATAAATTTTCATCAGGTTTTCCTGGAGATGACATCAGTTTCCATTTCAATACTTATCAGGAAGCTCCTTGTATCATATAAGGCAGCCTGTGATATTCAAGACAACTCTTATCAATGTTCATGAATGAAAATCATTTCCAACAGTGATCTTTGTGTTAGCTGTGTTAACTTATGGTAGCTGGAGCTGGACATAACAATACTGTCATGGACTACACCACAAAGTACACAGTACCGCTTCTGCCTGCCTCAGTGAGCACTGTGGCTTGAGCATATTGCCTCTGAAATCTACTACTTCTTCACACCAAATCACAAGAAGAATGAATTCAAGGCAAATTGAAGCCTCTTCTCACTCAAAAGCACTAAGCTAACATGTAAGTCAGGGTTCAACTATGAGTATGAAAAGAATAGTTTCTTTTGAAGGAAAGAAAGGTTTATTTAGCTCACAGTTATTGGAGGTTTCAGTCCATACCCAGCTGGTTCAAAGGCAGAGTGGCACAGGGCAAAGAGCAACCTTTTGTGGTAGCAGCAAAGATCAGAAAGCAGGTCTGTCTCCCTTAAGCTGCATTAAGGCTATCAGCCCCAGGCTGAGGGCAGTACTCATACCCATAATCCCAGTGAATCATGAGCTAATCACCAACTCTAGAAGTCCACCCCATGCCTGCATGAGGCTTTGGGGGGACAACTAGACACAAACCATAACAAAAACCTACACTCTATCTAGGTAAACTTCATCCTGTGAAACTTAGCCACTATTGTTCTACCATTTGAAGATCGAGACATTCTCAGCCTTTTCTCTCTCCTTCTCTCCAGTCTTGACTAAATAGCAAGTATATTCCCCAGTTCATTCATGCAAATCCACTATATTACTTAAATTGGGTGCCCTCCCAGACTGGACATCTCATATTGTCTCTGAAGAAAAGAATAGTAATGTTACCGGACCTTAACATTTGGTCCACTTCCTACTCCCCAAAAGACTTGGGAGACAAAATTTAATGCAAGGAAAGAGGTTTATTCCAACTTACTTCTGAATAAGATAAAGATGTGTTCATTCCCTCAAATCTCTGTCTTCTGTTCTCAGGTATGTAAAGCTCTTAATGGTTCAGAAACGGTGTACAATGAGAAAGTGTGCTAGGGAGGGGTCTGCTTCAGAATGCAGCTTTTCTCCTCAGGATTACTCTTGGCTCCTCTCCTCCTGCATCCGAAGAAACCTGGACCTCAGCCTCCTAGGGCCAGACCTGCAGGTTCTTGTCAGACAGACAACTTTACTTTTCTGCCAGACCCTAATGTTTTGTATATTCATTTATATGAGCTGAAGAGAGAAGGGAGTATTTATTGAGGTTTCCCTTTTGACACTGGAATGCCAAAGGGGATAGACTGTTTAAAAGACTAAAAGGGGGTAAAGAGATTGAGAAGAAAGGGAGTTCTGTTGCAAATATTTTCCTTAGGAAGCAGATCTGTTACAGTAGGAGATAGTTACATATTAAAGGGTTTATTGGGGTGAGCATATTGGCTTACATGGTTGTGGGGCCTGGCTGGGCAAATCCCACACCATAGAGCAGGCTATCAGGAAAAGCACGAACTGAATCCATGCTGTCACAAGTACAACCCCCCAAGCTCAGTTCCATTCTTGAGGCCTCACAATGACTGAATCAAGCCAGCTCAGACTACATAGCATAATCTCTTTTCCATTACAGATGTTAATCACATGTACAAAATATCTTCAGAGCAACAACCAGATTAGTGTTTGACCAATTAATTGAAGACTGTAGCCAAGCCAGAGTGACACACAAAATTATCCACCAATTATGTATCTCCTGACCCTTACGTGTTTATCCAAGATTTTCTATTTTTGTTTTCCTGGAAGAGGGAGGAGGATTTCAATGCATGGGACTTCAGATAAATGGAGAAGCCAGTAAATTACAAAGTTGAGGGATCCCAACTGATCTTTTAAATTGGCAATGCCTAAGATGACCATCAAAACTGTATTTTCAGGGCCAGGGATTTAGCTCAGTGGTACAGCACCTGCCTGGCAAGTGTGAGGACCTCGGTTCCAAAAACAATGGTACCAAAAAAAAATGTGTTTCTGCATCACTGAATATACTGCCACACACCTGAAGGCTGAGGTAGGAGGATCAGTGTGAATTCAAGGCCAGCTTGGGCTACACGGTGAGTTCCAGGTCAGCCTGTACTGCATAGTGCAACCTTGGGCAGGTTATTTAACCCCTCTGTGCCCACATGACTTCATTTGTCAAATGGGAATGACAGTAGTGCTTTCCACTTATGCTCAGGAACAAAACTCAGTATAAACACTGAAGACTCCTTGGCACCTACGTGCTTCGTAAATGCTAGCTCATACTATCACATAATGTATATTGCCACTAATTCTTCATGTGTCTTACCAAAAAAAATTGATGAGAGTTTTAGACATAAATTAAATACTTTTAAGTCATAGTTCCTGTTATTTCAATTTTTGCTCGGTTAGATATTTGAAGAGAGAATTTTTTTTTCTACTTATAACCCAATTTGCCTTCCATTTCCTAGCAATACCACTGCAGAGATTTATGTTTGACAATAATGATCTGGAGACAGTGGAAATAAATTTGATTATTGCAAATATCTGTGCTCTTGTTGAAGAGTATCTGAGTAGACTGCATCTTCCTCTGACTAAACCCTTTGCTGATTCATTCTTTCTTCGATGGAATGTTATTTTTAGTAATGGATCATTACCCTCCCTCCTTATCAGTGTTATATCTTACTGGCACTCACAAGGGCAAACATGAACCATTCTTCCGAGGCAATATCCTGAGGATCAGAAGCTGAAGTTGGTTTATATTAGATACAATTCAAATTATGGTGAAAAGGATACAATAATCTGTGTAGGAAGATTGCTTCAGGGGCAAAGAAGTTGCCATTTTTATCTTTCTGTTTTATTTTCTGAATGCACCTGATTTCTACTCAGACTACTCATTTCTAGTCAAAGCTACTCATCTCCTGGCTCATTGGTTAATTCCTTCAGCTTGCAGTGATCCTTTACATAGCATATGGTATAAATATAACAAGATTCAAAAGAATGAATTCATTGTTCTTTTTGCTCTTACTTTGCTAGCTGATTTAAAGGGTATTTATTATTTATTATTTTTAATTTGAATGTTAAGGTTTCAGGCATTGTCATAAAACATTAAAAGAGGTTAAGCAACCCGAGTGTAGTGGCTCATACCTGTAACCATAACCTCAGGGACACTGAGGCAGGAGGATCATAAGTCTGAGCCTACCCTGGATTAATCTAAGAGTCTGTCTCAAAATAAAAATGCCTGGGGATACAGCTCAGGGCAAGAGTGTCCCTCGCTTCAGTATGCACTACTGCAAAAGAAGCAAAGGGATGAGGATGTGTAAAGGATGCAGGATAGAGGAAGGAACACAGGTAGGCTTTTAGAAGGTTAGAGTTTTTGTAGTGGGATTGCCCTACAGGAATGTTTCTTGCTGTGGGCAAGGAGGCTGGGCTGTTAGAGCCCCACATCAGTTACTGAATGCCTCAGGCCACCACTACCAACCTTGGGGCTGAATAGCCTGTTGAAGACCTTGCCTTTTTTCTGACACCTTCTCCATTTCCATCATCTCTGTCTCCACCAGACACTGGCAGAGCTATCTCACTAGCATGGTTTTAAACTCAGAGCCAACTTCCTAGTACTTTGCTCCCTTTCTTTCTCCGACTGGTCCTGCTTTACCTTCACAGTGACCCCTGTCCTCTATCTTCCTCTTCCTACAAACCTCTGTCCCTTCCTCTTGTCATTTATATGGCCAGCCTGGATCATGTGACCAACCCGCGGCTCAAGCCCTCACTCTCCTTTCAATCCAATCCTCTCCTACCACGGTTAATTTGCATATACTGTTTCTGCCTAGTAGAATTCCAGTTTCACCCTCTTGGCTTGACAGCCTACTTTCCTTGAAGAGCTCTCTGTACGTCACTTCATCTAAGAGAGATCTTCATTTCACAGAGCCAGGAGAAGGTGGAGGTAGAGGGCTTTTGTCCTTTTCACCTTTCACCTCTCGCTACCCAAATTTCCTTTTGAGACCTTGTAGGAATTATTGAGATGCACTACCATCCTTAATCCATCAGACTTAGGCTGTGGCGTCTGTGACAGAGGGGAGAGTCCTGAAAGGACTAGTTCCAGTCCATCCTGAAGAAGCACCTGCCCCTCTGCCTCTGTGAATGCCTTGGATTTTTGCCTCTACCCTTTGCTTCAATAGCCTCCCAAAATGCTTCTTTTGCTTAAATTAACCAGGTGATAT
The DNA here is from genome assembly GCA_004027165.1 of Ctenomys sociabilis. Lineage (NCBI taxonomy): Eukaryota > Metazoa > Chordata > Mammalia > Rodentia > Ctenomyidae > Ctenomys > Ctenomys sociabilis. Next base: position 8,202 of record PVKA01022015.1, read on the forward strand.
TTCTGTTGTTTACAAAGGAAGAATCCTTTTTTTTAAATTTAATTTAATTTTATTTATTTATTTATTTTCATTTATTTTTATTTTATTAAAGTACAAATGTCAATCAGACAGTTTCAAGACACCTTAACTATACAGATTCGATGAATTAATACATTGCAAACTGTTTTCATAACGTTTTGGTATTGTACAAGGTGCATACATGATATTATATTTACAAATATTATTTTAGCAGATATCTCTTATCAGTGAATTAAGAGTGTAGTTGCTTACTTATCTTATTTTTTATACCTGAATTATATCAAAAATTCAATAATTATTTACCGAGTGGATGACCATAGTACTAAAAGCCGACATAATATCCTGTCCAACCACCATTAGTGCAGATCTTGCCTCTCATAGAATCACATAGAAGCACAGCGTTATCTATCCCAACTATCCTGTCTATACACACACATCATGATTTTTTCTTTCTACAACCCTTCCTTTGTCTACACCTGTCAGAATCCTTTTGTGCTTATATGGTGCACCCTGAAACACAGAACTGCAATATTATATAAACAAGTCCTTCTCTCCCGACAAGCTACAACAGTGTCTCCATCACTTTGTTAATCACAATACACTGTGTCTAAAGCAGTGTAGGTGTTTGATATACTACTGATTAAATGAAAAAAATAAATGAATAAAGGACAGAAAACAGGTTGTCCTCTGCACCCTCTTTCTCATTAATGTCTGAAACAAGCAATTGTGTCCTTCTGTTCCAAAGATTTGCTTCTAGATATTAACCACTTAAAAGTTTGCTTGAGGTACCACCCCTGCCCAGATGGGTGCATATTTATATTTAAATAATAATTAGACTGGAAAGTGGTTAATGAACAAAAAAATCTTCCTTAATTTTCCCCATGACAGTAGTATAAATGATGAAATACACTTCATTAGGAAAACTCACAAGTAAAGGATCAGCAAGAGAAGTCATAAGTTCCCAGTGTTCCCATCAGCCTATAGAAAGGTAAAATGCATCCAGGACTTGCTAGGAAGTCTCTCTGCTATCCTGCCTACTTAGAGCATGATCATGAAAAACAAGCTCTGTCAGGGTGGGCTACTTGGGCACCCACCCAGTTCTCTGGCAAAGTGAGATGTCTAACACTTGGGCATGCTGAGAACCTATGGGAAATTGAATTCCCTTCTGCATTTAGAAAGCAGTTCTTGATCTAATAGGAAGCTGAGTTTGATGTATCCCTTCCAAGAGAGAGGCAGATTTTTTTCCCCTATAAATTCCAGAATGAGCATCTCAGTTTGTGTCCTTGAGATGTCATAACAAAATGTCATACATTAATGACTGTAAGAAATTATTTATTTTCCCACAGTTCTGAAGGCCAAAAGTCCAAGATGAAGTTATTGGAAAGCTTGTACATGGCCTTCATAGAGCCCAAGTCCACCCTGTTAGGTCCAAACCCAAGCAATAAACCAGGCAGGCATTCTGATGTGAGCAAATTGATTGGGGAAATCAAGCAGGCTGGCTGTCTAGCGGACCAAGACAGCAGCCAAGAAAGGGGGGACACGAGACTGTATAAGATCTTTTAGGTTTTCAATGACATATCCACAATTTTAAATTAGACATAATAGTGTCTGAAATACTTGTTGGATGAATAAATGAACGAATGATCATTTTTAAAAAAATAATCTTTTAGGAAGAGTGATCACTGGCTGAACAGCTGAGAGAGAGCTCATCTTGCAGGGCTACCTGGTCTGTGGGGGACTTTTAATGTTAACAAAGGAGAGTTTTGTGGTCGCTTGCCAAGGTCAAAGTCAGGTGGAGCAATTCTGCAGTTTTGGGTTTGGCTCTGCATGGGGCCAAGGGGGAGAGAGTTTGGGGGCAGGGTACGTGGAAAACCAAGCCTGGAAACTTTGAATCATGACCTATCACTCCCCATGGACTTTCTCAGGTGTCTTCCTCTTCTTATACAGATACCAAACAATATTAAATTAGGGACCCATCCTAAAGCCTCATTTTTAACTTAATCTCTCTACCTTGCAAGATAGCAAGACTGCTGATGCAAGTGGTAAAAGTAATTTAATAGGTGCTAGGATTTGGATCCAGAATGCCCCTCCAAAACTCTCTTATGCTCAGAAGTGAGGCTATAAGAAAGTGACTGGGTCACAGGGAAGCACTATACTCAGAGGAGTCTTCCATTCATGAGTTCAGCAGCAAAGCTGCTTGTAGGAGGTGAGGCCCAGTTAAAGCCACGTCACTGGCCCTGTGATGTGGGGAGGCTTCACTCCCTACCCAACTCCTCCCTTCACTCTGGGTCCTGGCTGCCATGATGTGAGCAGCCCTTCCTCCATCAGACCATTTTTCGTGTTGCTTTTGCCTTGGAGCCAGCCAACCAGGAAACAAAACAGACCTCTCCTCTTTTAAATTGTGAACATCAGGTATTACATCTCATGGATGAGAGAAGTGACTAAGGCAAGGATAAGAATTAAGACAAGAGTTTATTGAGCCCAGATACACTGTTGAAAGCAGTGGGCCCTCTCTAAGCCATCCTGCATGGTAATCATCTGTTTAAAGACCTTATCTCCAAATACAATTATATTCTAAAATACTGAGGATTGGGACTTCAATGTAATGGCTTTGAAGGGAACACAATTCAGGCCATAACAGCATCTAAGCAAGACAGGGGAATGATAATGAGAAGGTCAAAAAACATTAAGAGCTTTCTACAGATTTTATCACCGACAAACACTGAAATACAAACTCATCTCATTGGAATATTTTCTGTGCTTGCCGCTATCTTAAATAGACATCGAATGCACTTATTCCTCACTTTCATTCCTGAGACCCATTCTCCCAACTTTCCTCAGGTGAGGCCCAAGAACCTCTCCAACCGCAACAGGAATCCAGTACTGACCATTCAGAGAACTGTAGACTTAGCAAGGGCCGTTTGGTCAAATCCAGAATGATCTCAAAATATTTCCTAACTGCTTTCCCCAAATTTGGAAATCAAACTATACCAAGGTAATTAAAGAATCATCAGGTTAACTTCATCTGACAATTGAGTTTTCTTACAGTAAAAAAAAGTAATGAAATGCATTTGAGAAGCAAAGAAAAGGAACTACTTATAAACATAAAGCCATGGCTAGGAATTTACAATGGTAAATCATTTCTGATATGTATATTCATGGAGAGTCAAACTGTCAAAATTTATTCTCACACTTCTGAAAGCATGATCAGGGTAGCAATTGCTATTCCACACACAGATTAGTAAGTTTTTCCCATTATTTTTCCCCTTTTAGTCATGAGTATAGATAACATATTATTCAAAGCAGAGATTAGATGCTTAAATGTCTGGTGTTTCTAATTTGATTGAATAACTTGAAGCATTGAAAATAACTTAAAATTGGCTTTTAAATTAATTATTTTTACTTACAAAAGCAAGCAGACAACTCTTGATAGCCTGTCAGGAAGAAGAAAAATAAGAATCACTTAAAGTTCTTTGTGGTCTTGCTAATGAGGCATCAAATCCCAAATGCCTTTCCTATGAAACGGCTCTAGGCTCTGTTCTCCTAATCAGAGGTTTCACTGAGTGTTGTAATGAACTTCAAGAGGCACTGTGATATCTTGAAAATCAGTGTGTGTGTGTGTGTGTGTGTGTGTGTGTGTGTGTGTGTGTATGTATTTGTGTCTGTTGGGGAGACTATAATTTTGCCTTTTATTCCAACCAGCAGTCCCTTCTGAATAAATTGGTGAGAATGTTCTAAAATTTGTAAAATGTTATATAAATGCTCAAGAAATATCCTTATTGTAGCAGGGGAAAAATTGATTTCTTTGTATTTCCCCAAATACTATGAAGTTGATTCTGAGGCCCTGCCCTACAAGGACATTTATTACTGGCAGGCTGTGTATATTCACTAAAGTGTGAGGAAGTTTATGAGGCCAGCCAGAAGTCCTAAGCAAGAGAAAAATTTGAAGCATGACTCCTCTATTGCTAGGTGCATGGTCTTCATCTTGGAGAGGGCTGTTGCCCATGTCTTCATGTTCTTTTGGAACTTTATGGCACTGAAATTTATGGGCCATGCTCAGACAAAGGAGATATTGACAGCCAGGACTGAGGACCTGGTGCCCAAGATCTTGCTTACAGAGTATAGCAGGCATGGCAGTCACTTTCTCATCTCTGTGTGGAAATTCCTGCCTTCTGTGACTCAGAGAAGGAAAGATTTATTTTGGCTCATAGTTTCTGTAGGTTTAGTCCAAAAAATGACTTGGAGGAAGGGCATCGGGGAGGAAGCTCTTCCAAGCACGGCAGTTAGGAAGCAAAGAGAAAGAAGTCCCAGCTCCAGTGACCAGCTGCCCCCAAGCAGGCCCTCCCCCTGGCAGTACATTCCACTATGAGCTCTTCATTGGATTAATCCATGGATGAATAGAGGATGATCCAGTCACTTCCAAAAGCCTAACGTTTGAACATGAGTGTTTGGGGGACATTTTGGACCTAAGCCAAAATACTGTTTGCATAATCCTGGAGGCTGGGACATCTCTCTCCTTCCCACCTGAGAAGTGTCTCTCTGCCATCCACTTCCCAGACACTTTTTAAGGTATCTTCTGTCCTACTCACTGCAAATGCCCCTGACCTAGAAAGTAACACCAAATGATCATTTTGAAATGCAGAAAAAAAGAAAATGCAAAAAAAAGCCCAAATCTCTAATAATGCTAAAGCAGTATCAGCACACTCTAAAAATACAAAAAATAATTTTCAAAATTTTAATTTTTCACAATAGTGCAAGAGCAAGTAAAGAAAAATTTCACAGATGAAGGAGATGAACTACTTAAGATGGGCATCAAGATTCTCCAGGAATCTAAAAGTCACAAACAAAAAGCAGAGTAAGTCTTGATCTAGTTACCTTAACAAAATTTTATTTCCAGGTTAAGAAAAAATACTCAAACCTGGTGGTGCACACCTATGATTCCAGCACTCAAGAGGCTGAGATGGGAGGATCACAGTGAGTTTGAGTCCAGCCTGAGCTACATAGTGAGTTCAAGGTCAGCCTGAACTACATAGAAAGACCTTGTTCCGAAAAAATATATTTCAAATCTAAATTATTATTAGAAGCATATTAGGATGGCAAATAAACTTATTTGGCAATAAGATTTCATTTTTAAAAGGATGAAAAAATATTTAAATTATCATCCTAAAAAATAAGAGAATTATATGTGAGATAAGGGATTTTTTTTTGTATTTTTGGGAAAGGTCTACAGGGTGTTTAGGGGCTCACTACTAGATCAGACACATAGTGATCTGCCTGTTTACAGCCTCTCAAGAGCTGGGATTACAGGCTCGCACCACCACACCCAGTCTCAGTTGCCGTGTCAGTGCACCCCAGGGGTGGGGCCAGCATGGCAGGCCTGGGGACTGCAGGCACTTTAAGGGATTCTTTATATTAAATGAAATGCAGAATTATGACACTATTCTGAATGGCCAAGCAAAAATATTAATTTGGCTTTGAACAGTTAATGTTTTAGCATGTTTTATTCTGTCCAACTGAGCATTTGTACAGGATCTTATGGTTTTAGAAATACTTTTTTGTGTGGTTCCATTGTATCCCCAGATCAGTCTTACGAGGTAAAAAGTCCCTCATTTTCCTCCATCAAAATGTTTGAAACAAACACTGAGATGTTATTTTATTTTATAGAAAGAAAACCCAAATTCCAAAACAGCATGATAAGGGGCTAAGAATGGTTAATACATTGCATATTGTTATCTTTACATTACTCAGAGTACAAGATATCAGCATTTAATTGTCCAGACAATATTAGCATAAACCTATCTTTTCAATGAACTAAGAGAAGTTAGTATAACTATTTTAACTATCTTTTGTATGTATGTATATATGTGTGTGTGTGTGTATGTGTGTATTCCTTTTGCTTTTCTCTTCCTTTTTTTCTCCATTCCCCCAACCCAGCTTCTCTTTCCTTTTGAAGTTTCTTTCAATTTTTCTATATCTATCACATATCCAAGATCTAGCTATTACATACTGTGCTGCTATAAACATGGGTGCACATATATCACTATGGTATATTTTTAATTTTTCTTGAAAGATACCCAGAAAGGGAATAGCTGGGTAAGTTGGGACCTCCAGTTCATCCCACTTTTTTAAGAAATCATCACACTGATTTCCACAGTCTACACTCCCACCAACAGTGGAGAAGTGTTCCTTTCTCCCCACAGCCCTTCTAGCAGTTGTTATTGACTAACAACTCATTCTTTCTGTGGCAAAATGAAATCTCATGTTGTTTTAATTTGTATCTGTTGAATGACCGGTGATATTGAACTTTTTTTCATGTATTCATGAGCTGCTTGCATTCCTTTATCTGAGAATTGTGCACTCAACTCATATGCCAACTTTTGGATTACATCTTTAAATTTGGGAGGTCTCAGTTTCTAAAGTCTTTCTGTGTTTCCAATAGTAATCCTTTCTCTGATGAACAGCTGGCAAAAATTTTTTCCCTCATTGTGGGTTGTCTCTTCACTCTGTGGGTGGTTTCTCTTGCTGTACAAAAGCCTTTTAATAAGATGAGATCCCACTTGCTGATTCTTTATGATAGTTCCTGTGCAGTTGAGATTTTATTCATTAGTCTTTGCCTACACCAATGTCTTCAAGAGTTTTACCTATTCTATCTTTCAGGAGATCTAATGTTGCTGTCTGAATATTTAGATCATTAACATATTTTGAATTTATCTTGGTGCATGGTGAAAGATATGGGTCCAAGTTTGGTATTTGGCATGTGCAGAGGAAATTTTTCTACTACCATTTATTAAAAAGGATATCTCTCTTTCAGTGAATGAGTTTGTCAAGGATAAGGAAGATGGGTATGTCTGAGTTGTTTTTGCATCTTCTAGTATGTACTTTGATCTTTGGGTCTGTTTATTCTTCCCAATACCATGCTATTTTTATTATAGTAGCTTTATGGTGTAATTACAAGTCAAGAGAATGTGATGCCCCCTGCTTTGCCTTCATTGTCCAGAACTGCCTTTACTATTCTAGATCTCCTCTGGTTCCAAATGAATTTTAGGTTTGTTTTCTCTAAATCTGTGAGATATGCTATTGGAATTTTGATTGGAATTACATTAGATCTGTATAACAGTTTTGGAAGTATAGCTAGCTGTTTTCACTATATTGATTCTTCCTTCTCAAGAGCAAGGTGTATCTTGATTGTCTGATGTCCACTCCAATCTCCTTTTTCAGAGTACTGTAGTTTTCAATATAGAGACCTTTTACATCCTTTGTTAGATTGATTCCTAAGTATTTTTTGTATGCTATTGTGAAAGGCATAGTTTCTATAATTTCTCTCAATTTGTTATTTGTGTACCATGGAACTATTGATATTTGAGTATTGACTTTGTGTTCAGCTATGCTACTGAATTTATTAAATTTAGCAGTTTTTAGTAGAATTTTCAAAGTCTTCCGTGTAAAGTATCACATCATCTGCGCATTATGATAATGTAATTTCTTTCATATCATTATTCCTTTTATTTCTTTCTCTCATATAATTACTCCAGCTAAAGTTTCCAGGACTGTGATGGATAAGAGTGGAGACAGTGGAACAACAGATGCCCTTGTCTTGTTCCTGATTTTAAAGTAAAAGTGTTGTTTTTGTCTATTTAGTATGATGTCGCCTGTTAGTGTGTGGATTGTAGTAGGCTGAGGTAAAGATCATCTATTCCAATTTTATGTAGGGTTTTTAATCATGAATGGGTGCTGGATTTTGTTATAGGCTTTTCTCTGGATCTATGGAAATGTTATCTTTGGCTCTGTTACTATGGTTTGTTACATTTATTTATTTATGTACAGTGAACCATCCCTGCATCTCTGAGATGAGTCCCAGTTGGTCATAGTGTACAATCTTCTTGATAATTTGCTGCATTCTGTTTTCCAGTATTTCATCAAGGATTTTTGCATCTATGTTCGTTAGGGAGATTGGTCTGTAATTCTTTTTCTTAGTTTACTCCTTCTCTGGTTTTAGTATCAGTGTAATGGTTGTTTGTAGGAATGAATTTTGGAGCTTTGCTTAACTTTACATTTCATTGAAGAGCTTGAGAATTGGTTAAGTCTTTTCTAAATTTCTTGTAGCATTCATCAGTGAGACCATCAGGACCTGGGCTTTTCTTGGTCAGTAGGTTTTTAATTACATCTTCAACCTCATTGATTGACATTGGTTTACTTAGGGTTTTTTATATCTTCTTGATTCACCTTTGGTAATGTATATGTAGCTATAAATCTGTCCATCTCTGCAGTGTGTTCCATCTTATTACAATATAAATTCTCAAAATAGGTATAAACGACTTCTACTTCTACAGAGTCCATTGTGATTTCACTCTTTTCATTTCTAATTGTGTGGATTTGAGTCTTTTCTTCCCTTTTTTTTTGGATATGGTTGACTAGAGGTTTATCAATTTTATTTAATCTTTTGGAGAACTAACTCTTCATAGATTCTTTGTTTTTTGTTTTTTTGTTTTTTTTTAATCTCCAATGTGTTAATTTCTACTCTGATCTTTACAATTTCCTCCTGTGTATGAGTTTTTGGCTTAGGATGCTCTTCTTTTTATAAAAGTTTTAGGTTCACCATTAAGCTGTTTATTTGTGCTTGCTCTATCAAGTATCTATACCCTGATATGGATGTCCACTGCTATAGATTCTCCTCTTAGGACTGCTTTCATTCTGTCCCGTAAGTTCTGCTATGTTGTATTGTCATTATCATTTAATTGTAGAAGCTGCCTCATTTCTTCTTTAATTTCATCTATGACCTATGGTTTGTTCAGCAGGGTGTTATTTAATTTTTGTTATCTCTTTTTCTTGTATTATGCCCCTTACAAGAATGTAGTGACCTTTTTTGTTTACCTTAATCAGTCTTGGATTGAAATTCGCTCTGCCTACAAATAGAATAGATACCCCTGCTTTTTTTCTGGGTTCCTGTCACATCAAATATTGTTTTCCATCCTTTGACTTGCAGTCCATGAATTTCTTTTTGAATTAAATGTGTTTCTTGTGGGTAGCATATTGTCAGATCTTACTTCTTAATCATTTTCCCAGTCTGTGTGTCTTGATTGGTGAATTGAGGCCATTAACACTGATGGTTACAACTGATATGTATTGATTGATCCTGGCTATGTTATATTCCTGTTGTTGGCTCCCCATCTTTTTGTTTCCCTCCTTCTGTTTGATTTCCTTGCCTGGTGGATTTCTTCTTTCGGGATTTGTGGAGCTGCAGTCCTTGTTACCTCTTTCTAGAACATCCTTCAAAACATTTTGGAGTGCTGGTTAGGTGGTCATAAATTTCCTCAGATTTTTTTTTTTATCATGGAGGTATCTTATTTCTCCATTGGTCTTGAAAGATAGTTTTGTGGGATACATCAGTCTGGATTGAAAGTTGTTTCCTTTAGAGCTTGAAATACTTCACTTGAATCTCTCCCTGACTTGAGGGTTCGTGCTGAGAAGTCAGCTGTGATTCTGATAGGCTTTTCTTTTTAGATGATTTGTTTCTTTTCCCTAACTTCTTATAAGATTCTATTCTAGTGTTGAATTTCTGGAATCTTGACTATGATATGTCTGCCTATAGATTTTTTTTATCATAGCTAGCTGGAGTTCTATATGCCTCAACTTTTCTGTATGTCAAATTCTTTTTTATACCAGGGAAGTTTTCTGTCATGACATCTGTGAACAGTTTTTTATATCTTTGGTGCTATCTCCTGTCTTTTTGTTGACTACAATTGATCATAAGTTATTTTCTTTTCCTCATCTAGCATCTGCTGTATTGATTTCTCATGATGCTTTGCTATTTTTAAGAAATCTTCCTTTTCATGATTTCTAACCACAGCCTGTTTTCTAAATCTGAGATCCTGTCCTTGCATTGTCTTGATATACTTCAGAGACTGAGATTTTAAAGTGATGTGACCACAGAATATAGTTGGAAGATGACCAAGCTGTGACTAAATGGTCTCACTTTCCCTTTGAAATTATCTGCCTTGTCTAATGGGAGATAGAAATATCTTCTCTTCCCACCCCAATGGAGGGGCACAAATTTGAGTTACCCTTTGAAGCTCTAGGTATGATCCTAGGATCAAATCCTAATTCTCACTTACTAGCTGTGTGACTTTAGGTAAGTTTCTAAACATTTTTGTGCCTTTAATAATTTTGTACAATCAAGCTTTTAGAATAATGTGTGACACCTAATCATTAAGTGATGTGTTTATTGTTTGTATCTCTAATGAAGGCAGATGTGTTTTGAGCCATAATACCTACAAGATATAGGCCTCCAAACCCAATAAGATGGCATCTCTTCTTTTTGCACAGAATAGGGACACCAGCCCAAAGGATCCCAGGACTGTGGTATCCAGTCCTAAACAGAACAGCAGAATCCATAAATCCTCTCCTAAAATCCTCAGAGGAAGTATAAAGGAAGATAAATGCAACTGTGATCCTGGTTAAATCATCACCAACTTCTATTATCAAATACCTACTTTGTGTCAATTATTGGTACAAGTGCCAACTAAGAAGAAGGAGAAGGCAGAGAAGGAGAAGGACAAGCAGAAGGAGGAAGAGGAGGAGACAGAGAAAAGGAGGAGGAGGCATAGGAGGAAAAGAAGAGGAAGAAAAAGGAGGAGGAGGAGGAGGAGGAGGAGGAAGAAGAAGGTCGCAAATTTTCTCCTAAGAAAGTTGAATCCACATCTCTTTACAAAAACAGAACAAAAGAAACTCTTCCAGCAAAGCCAGGCCTCTCACTCAACAGCCCTGGGTTTGGTCTTCATGAAACAGACACCAAAAATACCATTTAGCCTATTGAAGTTATCTCACTGAGGCACCTACTGGATGCATGAGTAAAAACAGAGAATTTTCAACCCAGGCAAGCTTGATGAGAACAATGGAGTTTCTGAGAAGAGGGTGATCACTGAGGCTTCAGACAAGTGGTGCCATTAGAAGAGTAGCAAGCTATCGCATCCTACACAGTCTGATGAAACTCTAAATTCAGTCTAACCCACAAAATAACTCTTTGAAGGTCCCAAGAGAATATTCACTTAACAAGGAAGTTTTCCTATTTGCCTTAAAGAACAGGGAATGGGGGGACAGTACTAATACAAATCATCTGTCTAGATGAGGACCCCTATGCTTGCCCAGCCCTTCCTGATCAAGTCTGTGCCTGAGAGTGACAGCAGCTTGTTTTCCCTCAGCATAGATACATGGGTAGAAGGTGCCTAGTGCTAGCCTTCTGAACCATCGTGAGTTTGTAGCAATGGAGAAATGAAACCAAATCTGCTCATAGCAAGAGATTCCAAGTTTGTGAAGAAGCTGGGTGAAGCCCCCTGTGTTCTTAGGATAGCTTGTTCTTGCCTTAAGCTAGTCAAGCTGTATAGTCACATCTATGACTCAGAAAGGTGGAGAGAAAAATAACTGCATGTCCTTCTGACCAAAGGAGAATCATTTCATTCCTATTTACCCCTCTATTCTATCTTCTTGCTTTACTAGTTTCCAAGATGGAATTATATAGATAGGAATGATATTTGTCCTTTTGCTTCACCTATATCTACATTCTGGACTAATTAATTAATTCATATATATATATATATATATATATATATATATATATATATATATATATATCACTAAGTTATCTGAGATAATCAGGAAACCTCGATGCCAACCAGGGTTAGTTCTTCTTTAAAGTCATTCACCATAAGCAAAGAAGGTTTGGAGATAAGCTGCTGTTTCACATCAAGTTGCCAACATGTGGAAGACACATTGAGCCTGGCCTCCCCCAGCCTTAACATGTCCACCTTCTACCCATATTAGTACCCAGTGCCAACTCTTTTAGAAATGATCTAGGGAGCTGAATTTTACATAATCTATCCCTGTCGCCTAGGCTCTTCCTTTTCTTCACCCTTGAATAGTTCAACCAAGATTTTCATCATTTTTAACCAGAAGCAACTATCTTCAGCTGTGTATTCTCCTTGTAATATCTCTTATTTCACAGGAAAGTCACATGTACATGCTGCCTGTGGAACCAAAGACAGTTACAAGGTTTTATTTATTTTCTTCTTAGCCTATTGATGCCCCCCAGGAGCACACCAGATATATCATGTGCAATGTGGGGTGCCCCCACAACACATCTCAAGCTTCTGTGGCTTGATCCTTGGTGCCCTTCTCATCCCACTGGACTAGACAATTATAGAAGCTACTGTCTATGTGATGGAAGAGTTTAGGGGCTCCATATCTAATGTCAGGCTCTCTTCCTCATGTCTAAGTTGAATGCTAGCTCAATGTTTGTTGTTTGATTTCAGCTTCACAAATCAGTGTGCCTTGGCCTTCATTCATTTCTTTTCTATCTCTGTTTATTCTACTGGAGTCTATACTGGTATCCAGGACTTTAATGCCTACCTCTCTGAGACCTTTCTTGCCCAGTCTATACTACTCTAGCCTCTACCCATGAGCAGCTTTTTTTAGCATCAGTATGGCTAGGCTGTACATGAAATTGAGTCTCCTGATCATTCTGAGTTGGAAGCAATGGCAAATGTGTGTGTGTTCCTGCGTTTGAGTATTTGAGTGAAGGTCATGGGTAGAGGTTAATGCTTTCTGGTCTTTCCACTACCAAAAGAAAATTCTAAAAGCAAAAATAAATCCCCAATGTACTTTTCATCTCTGACACATATTCTGACCTTGTAAAATTCTACATCACAACTTGTTATCCAGAGTAGATCCAGATAAATTGATTTGGATTCAAAAAATACAATCTAAGGTGCCCTATAACATTTATATTTTAATCACCAAATTTTCACACCATTTACCACCTAATTTCAGAACAATTACTAACTGCTATAAAACTTAAGAATCAATATAATAGTTATAATAGTAATAGATTGATTTATTGAGTGCTTAATCTGTACCAGGCACTCTGCCAAGCACTTCACAGGGATTATCTCATTTAATCTTCACAGAACCCATCAAGTAGGTGCTACTATTGTCCCTATTTTACAGCCGAAGGAGACACAGAAAGGTTAAGTAACTTGACTTAATAAAAGGTGGAGCCAGGCAACGAGAATCTAGAGCCCTAACCATTAAAGGTTTGTTCAGTTTTTCATTTTCCAGATAATATATATAGCTTTGCAAGGAAGAGGCTCTGTTTTAGAAAATTATTTTAGGGTCTGAGTAGATCATCATTCTCATGATAGACACTTCCTAGATATGACACTGCAATTTTGATTATTATTATATTTTTCACAATTCATTGTATCAAACAAATATTTGTAAATAATGGGACTGGATATAGGGGAGTTTCCTATTTTAAGATTGTCTCCGTGCTTTGCACTACTAGATATGCAGGCACAGTATATCCTATATGTTTTCCCTTTCTAGTGGGTTCATTATTTGGTAGGTATTTTAAAATTATAACCATAGACTGATCTAGAAATGAGAGAAGTATACTAGTACCCAGAGATGTAATGGTCTTCAACTGAACTTCAATGACATACTGGTCCTACTTCTAAGAGAATCACATGAAGCAAGGAGTAGGAATATTTACTTTTGTAAATCTACCTTCTGATTTTATATTCTTGCAACAGAGCCCACACGTTTTTTGCCAAAGCAGCTGACATGGGAAATGTGAAAGCTATGGAGAAAATGGCTGATGCTTTGCTATTTGGAAATTTTGGCCTGCAAAACATAACAGCAGCTATCCAATTATACGAGTTCTTGGCTAAAGAAGGATCACATAAAGCCCAAAACGTGAGTTGTAAAAGAAAATAAAACCTTAAATGGCTATATCCTCAAATAACTACAGACAAATAATATACTAAATAGAGTTAAGCACTAGTATTCACACCCCACTGTATGAACCCAGACTGAGGCAGGTTACCATAATGCATGGAAATTATGGTGTCAGGGCAGGAACCCAGCATGAGCCCCAGTAAATTGTTCTAGCTCTGTGGGTGACTTTCAGCAGCAGAACAGAATGGCTCTCTAATCCACCTGCCTGCCTTTTATATCCACATGTGTGAGTTGAGATCATTTGAGACCTTTGAACCTCTAGCATAGTCAAATTTGTATAGAATGTATTCACCTATAAGAAGATATACGAAACTAATCTATTATCTGAGGGTGCTAGGTTTGTCTGATTTTTGCACTTTAAATATGTTATACCTAAATATATCCCCCTTTCTATTTCAATAAATGTATTCATTTTATTCCATGAATAACATAACCATGTCATAGAAAATCTGGCAAACAGGAAAAATAAGCCCTTCACAAGCCAGTCATTCTGACTCAGCTACTCTGAGGTCTACTTTGTGTTTTCACTTGGCTTCCTTCTCTGTATGTCTCTCTTTATATCATCCTAATTACAATTCAAGTGCATATATCATTTCGTGTCTGGCCATTTCTACTGAATGCCATAGCAAATGCAAGTTTTATATTTATTATGGTCTTTTATGAAAAAATTACAAAAGAAATTCATGTCCACTAACCAAAAAAAAAAAAATATTCTGAGAATTTATAAAGCACAAAAGAAAATAAAGTTACCTAAAAGATTTTCACATAGAAATCTTTTATTGTTACCTTCCAATACATTGCAGAAACAAGGCTTTGGAATCAGACACATCTAAGTTTGAGTCCATTGTGACATTTTCTTATTGGGTAAGCAACTTAACAAAACATTCTCCCCTTTCTTTTTATGAGAATTTGTCCTTTGGTTCCCTCTCTAGCTCTGTTCCCAGGTAATCTGATAGGAATAAAATGCTATGTTTTTAGCTAACATTGTTTGTGGTAGAAATGGATTCTGATTGGCAATTTGCTTTTGTAATGAACTATAAAACCTGAGAGTGGTGGCAGAACTTCCTGTGGGGTCACTGTACAGTAAACCCAAGGAGTTGCTGCATGGGAAAAGGGGCTTTTACAGAAGAGAGTCTTCCACATCTCCTTGCATCTGAGTCACCTTCTGAGGTGGCTCTAAGACAGTGGCTCCTGGAGGACTTCGTAACCAGCTGTAAGGACTCCTACAGAAAGGGAGGCTGATGCTGCCCTGCTGGACCATAATTCTTGAGCCTGAACTACCAGATAGACTGGAGACAAATGTACTTTATAGGAGTCCTGTGAGTCTGTATGTTGAGCTGAAGCAGAAGATGTTAACTGAGACAACCCTGATGAGTGGGGAAGCTGTCTAACGATCATCTGTAAAGTGAAGAAAATAGTAAACTATTGAGCACCATGCCTTATTCATTGGTGTATCTTTTAATACTTACCCTAGAGTATGGGGACAAAAAATATAAATTAGACAGTTATCAATTAATGATAGATGACTTAATGAAGTTATTGTGAGAATTAAAATAATGTGTGAAGGCATTCAGTTTCATACCTATAACATGGTAATCTCTCACATGATAAAAGGACAATGGTGGGAAGAGCGGGCATTGGAAAGATGCAAAGCTTCAGTTAGATAGAAGGAAGATATAAGCAACATTATTGTTACCATCTTACCACTATTTATTGATCTACATTTCTCTTCTGAGTATATAGAATTGTTTTTACAAAGCTTAGATAGTACTTATTTGCTACTCCTTAATTTGTTCTTTATTTAAATAACAGCTATCATAGATACCTTTCCAAGTAAATATATACAGATCAACATCATCAGCTTAAATATCCATACAGCCTTAATTAACTTACGTGTTGAATACCCTTTTACCCCAGAAATATTTTCTTTCAGGTACATGTGAAATAAGTTAATAAGCTGATTTTTAAGTGTTATTATAGAATATGAGAATTGTTAATCCTTTAGTTTCTGTACTTGAGTAATCAAGATAAAAAGTTCCAAGACCAAATTTTATCATTTCAACCAGTGAAAATTATATCACCAGATGCATTTTCAAATTTGTGAACTTCTATTTTATTTTTAGGTTGGTATATAAGTTAATTAGATCAATATTCATTATACTATAGTGCAGCAAGTATAAGTGCTGTAAGGATAGAACAGAGTCTGACTAGTTCTGCTTACAGCTAAAGCAAGTAAAGAACACTTCAAGGAGAAATTAAATTTATATTCAATCTAGAATATTGGATAAAGGTATTACCAAAGATGATACTTGTCTGTTTCTAAATAAAGTATTTGTTTCAAGGTCAATCATTACTCTCAGAAGAGAAATTCCAAGTTAAAGCAAATAGTACATAAAACATACAGATTTAGTGCTTAATTCAAAGTTTAACTCTATGTGGTTATGGCTCATATCCAGATGTCCCTGCACAACTTCATGTGGTCATATGTGAGTTTTTCCAGAGGAGTTTTTAGAACTAGGGCATTTGATGCTGAGATTAAGAATGTGATGCTAGTGTTTGTGCCACCCTGGATGTGCTACCCACCCAAAAGGAAAGTAGCCTGGATGAAATATAAGGGATAGAAAGAAGTGCGCCTGCTTCTGATGCTTCACTACTTGCTGCTGCAGCCTTCTGCTTGCCATGCATGAACTGTATCTCCTCTACAGTGTCCCTCTGCCACATCACACTACCTTAGAACCACCCAACTCCATGGACTGAAACCTCTATAAAGTGTAAGAAAAAAAATAAGCCTTTTTCTCCTCTTTTAATTTTTGGTATTGGGTATTTTGTCTCAGCAATGAGAAAATTAACTAAGGTAGGTTTTAGAACTGAGAAGTGGGACCATTCCTGTGACTGTGCCTGACCATTTGCTTCAGAAGCCTTTGCAAGTGCCTGGTGAGAAGAATCTGGAAAGGTTTTGAGATTCCATCTGAAGAAGCATCCCTGGGAGACTTCATACTGTACTTGACGGGGGACTCCAATTAGAGCTTGTAAGACCAGGATGCTGATATAAATGCTGCTAGTAAAAACAAGACAGAAAATGTTTCTGTTGTGAACAGAGACTACATAGATTGTTGGACCTCAGATCATGGTCTGAAAGAAAACTTGTCTACATTTTGCTTTTGTCCATTGATAGCCTGAAACTGAGATTAAGGGCAGTAGACTAATTCATCATTCAAAAAAAATTTTAAGGCAGTCTAATGTTGAGGCAATAGCATGGCTATTGCTGGGGTCCACTAACCAGATTTATGTTGCAAATCAAGAGCAAAGAGCCCAGCTGAATGGTTTAAAATGTTTTGAGCTTGAGAACTATAAAGACAGAGAAGAGGAGCATTTGGTTGATGAAAACAGGAAAATAGAAATGATGGCCTGTGGATATCACAAAAACCAGCAGGACTCCAAACTTTGCATCCTCAAAATCACAAAGCCAAAAGACTTTGCTTTGAGAAGAATGTCCCCACAAAGCCTCAGATGGTCATAGCTGGGGTTTTCCACAGGTATCTGGTTCTAGGGTATATGATGCTGGGATTAAATTGCATAATACCTAGGATGGGTAGCCTGGATGGAATATAAGGGACAGAAAGAGGATTAATGCAATTTCTTTGCTACTTTGCTGCTTTGCAGCCTTCTGCCCACCATGAATTTATTTCCCCTGTGATGATCCTCTGCTCTGCCACCCAGCCTTAAAGTCAGCCAATGAGGGACTGAAACCTTTACAAACTGTGAGCCAAGAGAAACCTTTCTTCCTTTAACTTTGGGGGTGGGTATTTTGTCTCAGCAATGCAAACATTAACTAAGCTATGCATAGAAAACGGTCTGACTAGTCCTGCCCAGAGGATAAGAAAAGGATGCTTCAAGGAAATTACATTTGTATTCAGTCTAGAATACTGGATAAAGGCAATGCCAAAGATGTTTCTTGTCTATGTCTAAATAAAGCATTTACTACAAACTCAAACATTAGTCTCAGAAAAGAAATTCCAAATTAATGCAGAAAAATACATAAAACACTAATTTAGAGCTGAGATCAAAGTTTAACTCTATTTCACATGGTTAATATATCTAGTTAGGTACTTTAGTTAATGTAATTGTTTTTAGTTGATATCACTGTAGTTATCATGGTTCCTAGAGATCCACAGACAACTCTTTACTCCAGTCTCTTGTCATTTGCTTTAAGGAGAATCAGATGGAAGAACATAATTGGCTGAGTGTTAATCTAATGCCATAAAGAACAACTCTAAATGTATAGCTACAAGCTATGTGTTGTCACTACTACTTTCATAGAGAAAATCAGGCATTGTTGGGACAGTGTTCTGGCAAATGTCTAGTTACAGGCTTCAGAGTCATACGGCAAGCTTCAGAGTAGTATGGTGAGAAAGAACTCTGAGGTTTCCTGAAGGAAAAGTTTTGACCATAAATGACTCCAGATCTACGCGCTCTAGCTTGTCCATCTTTTGTTCATTATTTCAGTATCCCCAAAGAAGTTACTTCTCCAAACCTCAGATGCCCTAACAATGAAAAGGGATTGATGATAATACCCATAAATTTTCAGAAAGTTCCTGTAAGAACTGACTAATATTCTTAAGAGCTAATATAATATCAAGAAACATTAATGAATACTGTTGTGCAGCAACTTTCGTCTCAACAGCCCATTTAGTCTGTCCCTGCTGTACATCTTAGCTCCAAAACTGGCCTTGTATGACTTATCTTTTCTAAGTCTCAATTTCTTCAAAAGTAAAGTGGATCTACCCATTTGTATATGTGCTTAGAAGACCAGAAGACAGAATGTGGATGAGAGCAAATTTATAATCCAGGCTTTCATTGAACCGATGTGCAAAATTCAGCATCCTGTTTATTGATACACTGAAATATTAGTTGGAAACTATACTATTCCAATATTACTTGGTGAAAAACTCTCTGACCACCCCCATTCTGTCTTCTGCAATATCCTGTACTTTTATATTTCTCAGACTCCCTTCACACAACATTCTCCACTCACAAGCACTAGGTGAATAGTGGCCTCTGCCCTAGTGCTACAGCTAGATTCAAGTCTATATTTTGACTATGATCCCAGTCATCTGTATAAGAAAATCTGTTTCCATTTGCAGGACCTTTTGTGATTGGTTTATTTCCTTGTTCAAAGAATAAAGAGACTTAATATAACAAATAATACTTAGTTCAGTGGTTGACTATTGGGTCTCGGATGACCACACTTCATACTAATCATAGCTCTCTGAAAGGACTTCCCAGATGACCACCTTTCTTCACCTGCCAGTCTAGTAGAGGTATCTTGCCTGTTATAAATATTTCTAGAACTATGAGGACAGTTTTGCAACAAAATGTGGCTAAAGAAGCTAAAAATGTAGCAATAATAGTAAAATATAATGAGGGATAAGGGTGGGGAGGAAGGAGAGAGGGGAATGAGTAAAAAAAGAAGGAGGGAGAAAGACTCTGGGAAAAAGGGAAGAAATATCAAAATTTAGAAGTGTTGAAATACAATAGAGGTACCCAGAGTGTCAGAAACTTTAGAAAAGACTCAAGTTAACATAGAAAAACAAAGATAAAGAATTAATTTTATACCATAGCACTGAGAGGATTAGGGAAATGCAGTTTCACTCTATTGTACAAAGCCAAGCTGGGTGGAGGAAAGGAGACATAATCATTTCTTTGCATATAATTTGAATGGTTCACCTTGCAAAACATCTGAGCAAACTGAAAGCATCCTCATAAGGGCAACAAAAACACTTAAGATTATGATGACAGTTCATCAAAGAATCTGTACCTTCCAAATAATGAGAACGATTATCAGCCTTCACAAGAATGGTGGAAATTGAAGAAAGTTTGAGTGGCTGTACCCTAGAAGACATCCTGTAAGACAGTATGTTCTACCAAGTAGGAAGTAGAGAAGTTATAGTTTTTTATTTCTGATTCATACTTACAAGGAGAAATTTGGAGTTAGATTCACTCTTTTCTTGAGAATCACAAAACTGTTCTCAACACAAAATTGATTACCATATTTTTTCCTAGTCTTGGGGATTGAACCCAAATCCTCTGTGCTATGTCACATCCCTAAGCCTTCTTTTATTTTATTTTTTTTTTATTTTGAGACAGGGTCTCAGTAAATCACTTAATTTCCCAAGCTGGGCTTCTACCTCAGTCTCCCAAAGAAGGACTACAGTTATTAGCAGTTTTAGTATCAAGCTAATGATCACTTTGCTATTCTGTGATTACCTGTATGGGGCATTTCTTCCTGATATCAATTCCCTCTTTTGAAGTAGGAGTACAGACAGTATCTGATTTGCTCATTAGAACTGATTCACAATTTTGTTCGGTATGCATTTTGAGCTAAAAGTAATGATTTCAAGCACTTTCAAGTCTTATACAGTAATTAAGGGAAATTACTTACTCTTTTCTTCTCTTTTAATAATTTCTAATACAAAAAGCAAAAGGAGGAATGTTTAATCTTTAAATTGTCATTGTGGAATCTGAGTAATTTACCTAAAATAAAATATCCTTAACTCTTCCCATTGAAATCCTAGCTCCTATAATGCTGCTTTAAAACCCCTGGCACAGTGGCTGAGTGCTGAATGGTGTCTTAAAAACAATCCATTTATAGACCTTGACCTTTAAAACCAGTGAAACTGTCACTGATGTCATTACTATTTTGTAAATTCTCTTTTTAATTCATAGCATTCTCTTCACCACATTAAAATTTAATCCTTCCACAGTTTATCTCATTTCATCTCACTCTTAACTCAGAAAAAGATGGAACACTAAAACCCAGTGATTGTAAAGTTGACAGATAACAATGCCCAAATGTAAAGGAATCACAGGGAGCTGGCAACAATTCCCATATTTTACTGCATGACAGTCCCCATCTGATACCTGTTTACCTTCTCCAGTGCCTTGGCATGCAAGCAGCATAAACAAGTGAAAACAAAGTGAAAGTTGAGTCCTCCCATGAATTAGTTCAAAATTACTCATTGTTATTTCTCTGCTAAAGAGAGGTAAAGTATGGCTGTGGTTTGGTTACTCGGAGCTAGTAAAAAACAAAACAAAAAAATAGTGAATTCAGCCTTACTTTTTAGAGTCCCCAGTTTAATGGAACTTGATTTCCCACAAATCCAATTCACAACTCCAGAGGCTCACATATTTTTCCAAGAGGATTAGATCAAAGAGTATACTAGGCTCCATACAAAATAACACAGTATTGGTCAAAGTGTCATAAAGTACAAACCCAACTGAATAGAACAGTACCTTCGTTTTGTTATGTAAAGGTCAGTGTATATGTTTACTGTCAAAGTTTTTGCATAACCAGAATCTAAATTGACCAGCATCAAAAATTGCCAAGATTTGCAAGAAAAATTAAAAAAAACTTAATCTTGGCTAGTGATGTCCTTAAAAAGAGCCAACTTAGCCATTTTAAATATACAGTACATTACAAGAATTAGCGGAGTACCAGGATTGTAGGCGCCTTCCACTTCTAATAAGAGCCTTTGTGGTTAACTCTCCTAAAAGGCAACCTTTCAAAGTAATGAAAACTTTGTAGAATCATAGAACTTTTTTTTAAGTATGTGGATTATTTTGTATAAGATGCAAGTGATGCAAATCATACTTAAACCCACAAGTAAGAGTTATTATGATTTTGGGATAGGAACTCTGTAGTTAATTTCCCAATTTAAAAAGTGACATAGTTCTTTGGCCTTCTAATTATAATTAAAACTCTGAGAAATTACTCATTTGCTGAGTTGATTCAATTGTCGGCACTTGATGAATTTTGATTTGATGTTAAACATTTGACAAGGTCTCACATCTTCCTCAGGAATTAGATGAAAAAGTGTAAGTGTTTGACAGTGGTGGATGGAAGTGGTAATAGTGGTGGATGGAAGGAAAGTGGATAGAAAGGGAACAAGCCTGTAGAACACTGCAGTAATTCTCTGAGACTAACTCATAGCCAAAAGGTGCTGAAAGAAATGAATCTGAGAGGCAGGATATCCCAATAAACCCATGAAACACGGAGAGTATTACAAACTGACAATGGGTTTAATGTACATCACCTATTAACACCATGGCTTTGCAACACAGCCCACCAAAGCATGATAACTGTTCACTCTGGTGCTCACCTGGCTGGCTGGCAGCCCGGGCTGCCTGCCACCATTCAGCTTTCCAAGAAAGTCTTACAGCACACATTGCTGGCCAAGGAAAAGATCAGAATTCAAAACGCACTTTCTACCTCTTACAAATTGCTTTCATACCACCAGAAAGCTGGAAAATCATAGGTCACACCGTTAGATACTTAGAACCTCTATCTAGACTTTAATGTTTCCCTTCTCAGTTTGTGGCTTCACCCGGATGTACTGACTTCTTCTTAGCTGCTTTCTGCAGTTCTTTTGGATCCATATCATGTCTCTGTGGGCAGATGAGTCTGTCCTGGCGTCTCACTTTGTGATCGGGTCCACTTTTCATTCAATACATTTCTTACTTAAGGCATTTCATTTCAATTCCATTTTGTTTTTAAAAGTGTGAATTTTAAAACTGCAAATTCAATTTTTGAAATAATGAAGAAAAGTCTTTTATTTCCAAGAGTCAAAAGCCCATAAAAATGACTGATTGGTAGTGCTATATTTAAATTTTTATTTTAAACTACAGTAAAAACCAACCTATATTCACATATAGGTCACTACTATGACCTCTCCCAAATTTTTAACATAAACACTTTGTTATGGCATAAGAATAAATGAATGCAAACTATCATGGAGTAGATAGTTAAAATGTCATTTATCACTACAGATAAGAAAAACTGTGAAATAAATTGATTTAAGTTTCATTTTTTTTTCTCTTGCTCTTAGGCACTAGGATTTTTGTCCTCTTATGGAATAGGAATGGAATATGATCAAGCCAAGGTAAAGTCAATACTTGCTTTTTCTGTAACAAAACTAGCTTCGTTTTAAAAAACAAAATTGACATTGAGTGAAATCTACTCTTTAAAGGGGTTTACTCTATTGAGGTGATTGAAAGCACCAACAACACAAAATTTAGCATTCTTCTACATCAGATTTCTTAATGTGTCATATATCAGGTTCTTGACTGAAAGTAAGTAATCTTACAGAGATTTTGTAGTAATTAAATATTTTATACAAAAGTCCTTACTCAGATTCCAGTCTGGTAAGCTTAAGAGGCAGCTTTCTTAAAAGAACAAAGTAAAATTTGGGATTTATTTTGCAATAGTTTAATATTCACTACTAGGCTATTACACATCTAGGTCTCTTCCCCAAAGAGTTAAGCACATCACAATACAGTGTTCCATGTGTTTTCATGTTTACCACAGTACAACCCAGCAGCTAAATCTTGGAAGCAAGCTGTATGTCCATCAACAGATGAATGACAAAGAAAATGTGTTATTTATTCACAATGGAGTACTGCTGGGTCATAAAGAAGGATAAGTCTGAGTCATTTGTAGCAAAATAGATACATTTGAGGCCATAATGTTAAGTGAAATAAATCAGACACAAGCTTAAATAGGGCATGATCACCAAGAACGGTGGTGCGTGCCTGTAATCCCAGCATTCTGGAGTCTGACACAGGAAGACTGCCTTGAGTTCAAGGCCAGCATAGGCTACATAGTGAGTTTAAAGCCAACCTGAGCTATACAATGAAAACCCGTTTCAAAACTAAATCAAAATAAAAGCAAAACAAAAGGCATGAATTTTCTTATATGAGAAGCCAAAAATATAAATATACACTAAAATAGAAGATAAGAGGAAACAGCAA
Organism: Ctenomys sociabilis; assembly: GCA_004027165.1. Lineage (NCBI taxonomy): Eukaryota > Metazoa > Chordata > Mammalia > Rodentia > Ctenomyidae > Ctenomys > Ctenomys sociabilis. The sequence goes on from PVKA01022015.1 coordinate 31,815, forward strand.
GATACATCTTTTACAAAAGGAAAGGAGATCAGGAGACGGAAGTGGGGAAGAGAGGAAGAGAAAAGAAAGAAATGGAAAAGAAAGAATTAAGATGTGTTATATACATGTAACAATTCCTCATTATTAGAATAATCATTATGTACTCCAAGCCTATGCACTAATAGAAAAATTCACTACTGGGTGTATGGCAAAAAAGCAATAATTGGCTTGACTTTCAAATCTGGATAACCAAAATAATTATTTTAATTTTAGGCACTGATATATTATACCTTTGGAAGTGCTGGAGGAAGTATGATGTCCCAGATGATTTTGGTTTGTAACTTAAATATTCTTGCACCATAATAGATATATTATTACAAAGAATTATGTAAATATCAAGAATATGTGTGTATATATACATATACATATATATATATATATATATATATATATATATATATATATATATATATATTTGTGTTTTAGGGGTACAGATACTTGTCAGGAATCAACGTTCTGCAAGATTGTGAAACTGCCCTAACTCACTACAAGAAAGTGGCAGATTATAGTAAGTCATCTTCAAAATCTACTTCAAGATAAGTAGACTTGGGTCTGAGAATGGATAGATAGTGACAGAGTATTTACCAATCATGTGCAAAACTCTGGGTTCAATCCCCAGCATAGCAGAAGTACAAACAGCCAAAAATAAAAAGGAATGAAACAGCCTTGCCAATAAATCTTTAAAAATCAGTACTAGGTACCATAAATATATGGTAATATTAAGTGCTATAATACAGTTCTTTTAATACAATGAATTTCTGTTAAAGTTATTTTTCAAAAAGTTGTAATTTTTTTTTTAATTTATGTATTTGGTACAGGGTCTCACTATGCAGCTCAGACTTTAGTGATCCTTTGTTTTCAACCTCCCCAGTGCTGGAATTACAGCAGTGCACCACACCTGGACTTGGTGGCCAGCTCAGCTCCCCCACGGCGTGTGGTACCAGGATTCGAACCCCCAGTCCCTGTGCTTGCCTTAGTCCACTGAGCTATCTCTCAGGCCCTCGAAAAGTTTTAAATCTTATATCTTTATTTTTCATGTGATGCATTCCAAATGTTTCTGTTTTATTTGTTCTTGTAGTGTTCATTTCTGGAAATCAGAAACAATAAATGTTAAGTACCATAAATCTAACATTTAAAAATGAGATAGTTTGCTAAATTTTCTAATAAAATGAATATAAGGCACAAACCTTGGAAAGATCTATCACTGCACTTGAGAATAATCCAGGCAATTATTATTCCATTGCCCTACGATTTATCTACAAAAAATAGAGCATAAGGCTAAGAAATGTTTTTAGATCACTCTCAAATGTTGTATGCAACATTTCATATTACAACATTAGTGAAGCAGATTATATAATAGAGTTTTAAATAGAAACTTTCAAGAAGTGAATAAAGGGGGCAACCCTCTTGGGACCTCCTTCTATCCCTCTCTGACAGAAGCTTTTCTATCCAATAAAGTTTTTCTCTCAAAAAAAAAAAAAGTGAATAAAGTCAACTTGTTGAATCTCCATAATACATCTAAACCTATATTTGTGGAGTTATGAGGGTTTGAGAAAAGGAAGGGAGGGCCTGGGAGTATATAGCTCAGTAGAATAAGCACTTGCCTGGCAAGTAAGGGGTCCTGAGTTCAATCCCTGGTACTGCAAAAGAAAAAAAAAATGGAAGCGGAAAAACCTATTTTTGAATTTAAGTTGTCTCACAAAGTCATTTCATAACCTTAAAGATTGTGGAATTACTGTGTCTAAATATGAATAATACTCCTTGCAGTTTTCTCGGAACCACATAAACAAAAATCAGAAATTTCTATTCCCCCATAGATCTTCCCTAGTACTAGAACAGATTTCTGCAGAATAAGCTTAATAATGATGCTTCTACACTGACTGTCATCTTTTGCAGCCTGTATTTTCTAGCTATTCTCTGGCTTGTTTCTATTCACAGTTGCTGACAAACTGAAAAAAAATGAAGGCATTCCAGTGGAAAAAGTGAGGCTAACTGAGAGACTGGAAAATTTGAGTTCTAACAGTGAGATTTTGGATTGGGACATATACCAATACTATAAATTTTTGGCAGAAAGAGGAGATGTTCAGATACAAGTAATTATACAGATGAGACTGAAATATTAAAATGTGCAAGTTGCAAGGGACTTGGTTCTTTCTGAGCGCAAGAGGGATTCACAATGCCCCACCTTGAATGGGAAAAGAAAGACATTATTTCCTCCTTGTTCTCCTCCTGTTTTGTCCCATTACTTGCAATCCCTTAAGCTTATTGAAGAGCTAGTTACCATAGTAATGGCAAGGTTTATTTTTGAAATTTCTTCCTGAGACATTAATTTTTTAAAACCTTAGATTTTAAATACTGAAAAAAAAGCAATATTTGTTGCTGGTATTAATACGGATGAACTTCTACAAGAATCCTGGGAGTGAAACAGCATTTGTATGATCTTTGTGAGCCAAGAGATAAACCCCCTATGTTCCTGTGCCCAGGTGTTGCTGTGTGTCAGCCAGCCGGCTTCCTGTCATTGAGGAAGCCATATACCCAATAGCAACTAATTCCCCAATAAAATATATAGTCTGGAATACTTCCCTGTTTCTTTCAAAACATGCCAACTGCATCAAACTAAATCAAATATGCTACAGTAAAATCATCAAAGGAATGCTTTCTTTCTTTAAGTGACTATTACTGCTTAAATCATTTTTAAAAATTATCATCCCTAGGTATCCCTTGGACAGTTACATCTGATTGGGAGGAAAGGTCTAGATCAGGATTACTATGTAAGTCAATCTTACCACTCAGTCATATGGGTGGGCTGGGTAGTGATGAGGGAGGCTGGAGGGGCAGCAAAAAGGAAAGAGAGGGAGAGGTGGGGAGTTTCTAGGAAAGGTTCATGATTACCTCCTTGCTCAGATCTGTTTCCTAGCCTCTGAGGAAGAACAAAGTTCACTAGAGGGAGCACCTTCCTGCCTGCTTTCGTATGCAAAGTAGTAGGGAATTCTGAGGAGCAGCTGGGGAAGGCAGTGCCTATATACCCAACAGCTCCTTCCTGCCCTCACTCACTGTGGGGTGAGGGATAGGCCAGGATCTGCAGGCCTTGAGCAGCCCCTTTCCCCAAAGACCAGCTGCGGAGAGTCCACCCGGGAAGCTCCTGCTAAAGAGCCTGAGAACCAAGTTCAACTTCGTTTGGTTACATCAGAAGCTAGACTGCTTTTTAATAAAACTAGGAAGACATTAAATGTGCTTATGCATTTATAAAACTCCTTTTAGTTTGTTTGCTTAACCTTTCTTTATCCCAGGGAGCGTAGGGGATTAATTAACTACTAAAATTTATAGCAGAAGGAAAGAAAAGAGCCAACCTGACCTAGGAAGGATCATCGGCAGTAAGATGCCAGCACCATCAGTTTTTGTCTGGATTCTGATTGCTATTTCCAGGCCCTAAGCACCACAGACCTGGGGAAATAACTTGGATTCTTTTAAGAGATGATTTGTGCCTATCATTTTAGAGTAGCCATGCACTTATTGTCTCAAACTCTATTTCAACATAATCCCAATGGCTAAGTGATGGAAATTACTTTTATAAGGATGTTACATAAAAGAATGATGTTACTGCTTTCCATTTTACCTTCATTATTTCATGAATATGCCTTTGGTACTCTATTTTGTATTTCACATGAGGCACAGTAAACATCAGGTAGATGTCAAAGTTAATTTGAAGACACGGGATAAAAAGGTGTCAATTTAAATAAGCATATGCATCCCTGAGACAGCTCAACTGAAGGTTTTAAGATTTTTTTTAACCTAATCATAAGCAAAGTTTTATCTGATTGATGGAAAATTTTGAATTCATAATATCACTCCACTGTCAGATTTCAGCCCGCAGTGAGTTTTTCGTGTTAATCATAGGATGCATAACCGGGAAGAATTTCTCGTTCTATGTAAACATGAACTTTGACTGGGTGTCAAGACATTCAAACCTTAGCTATAAGAATGACACACCAGTCTGCGCAGTATAGTAAAGCTCCACAGAATGATGTACTTCCAGGGAGGCCCAGCCTCCGTGAACACCATGCATTTGCTGGAGAGAGTGAAGATGAAGTCCCAGCCCAGGGCCAGTGCTGAAGGATTTCAGAACTGTAGTGGCAGTGGCCAAGCAGCCTGGCACCACCAGGAGCCCAGCCAGACTCTCCAGGCTCATTCATAGAAAGTTTTATTACATGTCACTTACAAATAGAGAGCTGAGTCTGTAGAAATGAAGTAAATTACTACAAGGTTCTTGGCTTGGAAGAGAGGTAGGTTAAGAAGTAGAATTTAAACTAAGACCTTCAGCATTCAAAACACGTGCTCTTTCTCTTAAATTTTATATCATTTTAACTTGCTCCTCCCAAAAGCTACAGCCATGGGCCAGTCAGATAGCTCAGTAGACTAAAGTGTTTGCTTTGTCAGAGCTCAGGGGCTGGGGTTCTATACCCACTGTGCAGTGCCAGCCCCACCCCTGGGGAGCACTGAGACCTGATTGAGACTGGGTGTGGTGGCGCACTCCTGTAATCCTGGCACTTGGGAGGCTGAAAACAGGAGAATCACTAGGAGTCCAACCTATGTAGGGAGACCCTGTACACCCTGTAGACCCCGTCCTGAATTCATTTAAAAAAAATATTTTTACTATTTATTAGGGAGAAAGTAGTAAGGATGTGATCACTAGGTTCCTTATCTCCAACTTTCTGACAAGCGGTTGTACTCCTGTCTCCCATTCAGACTCTCCAAGAGGGCAAGCTTAATTCCTAAACAATCCCAGCAGCTGGAGACTCTCTGTGTCAAGTTGAGGCTGCTCTCTTCTGTTGCCCTCAGCCTAATGAACCTGAACTTGATAGAAGTTGCAGTTAAAAATTTTAAACCCTAAGAAAGGCCAGGGAGATAGCTTAGTAGAATAAGCGCTTGCCTGGTAAACACAAGGCCCTTAGTTCAATATCCAGTACCAGAAAAATAAATAAATAAAATCTTAAACCCTAAGAATGATTGGCTTATGTATCATTTAACTTAGTCTATATAGCAAACCATTTGTAAACTTAGATGGCTTTAAACAACAGTTTATTTAATTCTTGATTTTAGCAAGCCAGCAATCTTGGCTAGACTCAGCTGAGCAATTCTGGTGTGAGCCAGGCTCAGCTAATGTAAACTAGGCTTACTCATGTATCTGTAACTAGGGAGTGACAGTGCTCACCAGAACTAGCTGGTTTTTGATGACTTTATCTATGACAGCTAGGACGATCAGGACTTCTCTCCATGTGGTTTATCTTCTAGCCAGTTGGCCCTAGAATTTCACACAGCATTGAAAGGTTCTAAAAACACTTCTGCCTCAGCCTTTTTGGCCAAAGAAAGTGCTAAGGCCAGCAAGACAGCATTGTTAGGGTAATGGACTTCTCTTCTTGGGCAGAGTATTGTCTCTCAAAGGACTGTGCCTCTCACAGTGGTAGACTATTGTGGTCATTTATGTCACTTAGCATAGCTTAAAGTTGCACCAGAATCAACTCAGAATGGCAGAGGTAACCCTCAGGGGAGAGGCAAGATAAAAGGATAAATCTAATTTCTGAAATGTTACTACAGCTCTTCCCATGCCTGGGTTTTCATATTTCAAGTTGTACCTCCTCAGGGCAATTTTCTTGACCATTTCTATCCTTTCACCACTTACTTACCTCATTGTGGTTATTTTCCTCATGGAGCATAAATTATACTGATCTTAATTATTATCTGTGTTCCTACAATGTAGTACATGTTCTTTTTTGTCCTGCTTACCACTGAATATCTTGTATTCCTATCAATGTGTGGAACACATGAGATACCCAATAACTATTTATTAAATTAATGAATGCTAGACTGCTACATATTGTAGGTTCTTTTTCAGCCTGAAAACCACCACTTGTACCTGT
>PVKA01022016.1:0-37735 GCA_004027165.1 Ctenomys sociabilis
AGGCCCTCAAAAGAAATAATAACAGGAAACAAGATGTCTGCCACTCTGGGAGCGACTGAGGCTCCTGCTGTGAACCAGGCCCAAACAGATGCAAAAGAGTAACACCAGAGACTGATATTCTAAATAGGTAGTGACCACCTAAAAAGACCGAAGTGAGTCACTAGCCCAACCCCTGAGGGGAAGAGACCCTGTCCCCTATTCATGCCCGCTTACTACGTGACTAGCTTCCCCATTTGGTCCTGGGCCTAATCAACTTTACCTGAACAATAGTGCTTGTAATCCCATTGGTTGACTATAGTTTTGTCCCACCCCACATGCGCCTAAGCGAGAACCCTTCTCTACCTTAGACCCACATGGTTTGCCCTTCTGTCTCTCTTCGACAGAAGCTTTTCTACCAATCAAGTTTTTTCCTCAACCTCCGTTTGTTCCTAAAATCCATTCTTTGGTTTTAGAAAACACAAACTCATCAAAGTCAGGTTGGGAGTTTTACTTCCCTATATCAGAACCAGGGATTGAACTCAGGTCCTTGCACTAGCCAGGGAAGCGCTTATTCCACTGAGCCATCTCCCCAGCCTTGGCCATTATCCATTCATTTTCAGCCAAAGGAAAAAAAATAGTATTATAGGCCCCCTTGAACACAATATTGTGTACATGAAGACATTAGAGTTAAATGATAGCAATATTCTAGAAAAGACTAAAGGTGAAAGAAAAGTCAACATTCCGTAAGCTAACACAGGAAGAGATCTTTTCCATGCTCATAAACTAATGTTTGTCTTTATCACTCTCCCTGCTGTGTGTGTGTGTAGGTACAGCCCTAGAGCCAAAGTCAAAAATTGTGTGAGAAAAAAAAAAAAAAAGTACCTAACACACTTAATTCAAGATATCATCAAAGGGGCGTTATGTCAGTGCACACCGAGATGACTTTCTCTGCTCTACGTGCTCACACAGCAAGGGTAGCGGACTCTGGCCTCAGCTGCAGGTGTCAAAGGGCTGCCGCCCATGTGGGGAGACTGAAAAGAGGAGCCTCCAGCCCGTTGGCCACGCCTACAGGTAGGGGCGGTGCTTGGGAAGCTACCAGGGAAGAGACTCCCCTGGCGAGGGAGGCCGGGGGCACGGGCCGCTGTGCCCTGGGACCCAGCGCTAGAGAGCAGTGCGCTCTGCGCAGTTGGCCGGTGCGGCGGAGGGCAGGGGCCTGCGCTCCGAGCTGCCGTGGTCTCCAAGCAGAAGAGGGTCCCCAGCGGCCGCAGGCTCCCGCGCAGCCAGCGTGGCAATGCGGGGAGCACAGATTCGCAGCAGACTGATTTCAGCGCGCACAACGTGCCTATTTATTTATTTATGTATTGCGGTACCGGGGATTGATCTCAGGACCTTGTGCTTGCCAGGCAAACACTTATTGTACTGAGCAGAATCTATTTGTTGGGGAAAGAAAGCTTACCTCTAAAAAGGTAAAAAATAAATAAATAAATAAATAAATAAATAAATAAAAAATAAAGGTCCTCAGACACTTGCTGAGGGTTCCACTTTTTTTTTTTTTTTTTTTTTTTTTTTTTTTTTGAGACAGGGTCTCACTATGCAGTTCAGGCTGGCCTTAAGCTCACTTTGTAGCTCAGGCTGGTCTCGAACTCACAACAATCCTCCTGCCTCAGCCTCCCAAGTGCTGGGATTACAGGCGTGCGCCACCGAAGAGGTGAGGTGGCTACCAGTTGCAGAAAGCTCTAATCAACTAATAAAGTTGCAGGTGTAATCACTTAGGTAACACTGATCCAAAGGGCAATCCCAAGTGTCATAAGGTGAAACAAAGCTATGGCCAGCCACTAAGATCACTGGTATAAATGATCACGTAATATTGATTAAATGGGGATCAAATGGGGAATCAAGTCACTCAGCAAGCAGGCATAGAATAGAACAGAGACTTTCCTTGGAGGGGGTGGGTCTGTGGTTCCTTCTGGCTTCCTAGGTGATGGATACCTATTTAGCTATGCATCACTGCCACTTACCTCCAGGAGAGCTACTGGGTGCATTCTTTTCCTCTTTTGTCTGGCCCTCAATGGATGTGCCTGCCCCAGAGTGGCAATGCATCCCATCTTCTGCGCTGACTCCCTTGAGGGCCTAGCTCTACCTAACTACCTATAATAATTCTACCTAATTTCATTGTTTATAATATCTCCCCCTGTGAAGCGCTACACCCAACAGCCATAAGGGGATGAGGGGACATGATTGCGCTGGCTTCTTCAGGCCAAGGAGCATCATAATTATGATCAATAGTCAGAAATACTCTACAGAGGGTCTATCTGAAGGCTCCTGGCGGATGACAGGCATTCTTAGGTAGGCATACAGCTTTAAGTCTGTATTTCACTTTGGCTGTAGAGCTTAGGTAGGCTGATAGATCAGGATTCAAAGTTTGCAGTCACCCTGCCTCAAACACTGTTTCTCTTGGTTTCCCGGGCACCCTTCCCAAACTCTCTCCCCCTTAATCCCAAGCAGAGCCAAGCCCAAAACCACAGAACAGATCCATCTGACTTTGACCTGGGCAAGCAACCACAGAAAATCTCCTTTGTTAACATCGAAAGTCCCCTACAGACCAGGCAGCCCAGCCAAGATTAGCTCTCCCTCAGCTGTTCCATCCCATGAACACCCTCCCTAAAAGATCTTATAGTCTCCTGTCCCTGCTTCTTTCGTTGCTGTCTTGATCTGCTAGACAGCCAGCCTGCTTGCTGTCCCCAGTAAATCTTTTGCTCTCCTCAGAATGCCTGGTCTGGTTGATGGTGTGGGTTTGTACCTCACACAGGCCACATGCACTTACAGAGAAATATCGAGTAGCTCTTCTCAACATGTAAGAGTCAAACATGTTCCAGTGCTTAAGAATACATTTCAAAGGAGTAGGAGACTGACACTCAAGTTTCCCATTTCTGTGTCTAGTCATCTTGGTGGAAGACCTCAAAATATATAAGGGAAAGAAACTCCCAACATGCTAGATGTCCAGTTGGAGTTTATGTTCTCTAAAATGGAAGAATAAATGCTAGGAACAAATGGAGGTCAAGGTAGAATCTAGTTACTCGAGGAAAGAGAGACAGAAAAGTGGTCATGTTTGATTTGTGTTTAGTTGTCTCCCCAGAAGCCTTATTCAGTCATGGGGTGGGCTTCTAGTTTATAACTAGCTCCTGATCCCCTGGGATCATGGCTGTGAAGACTACACCCAGGCTGGGGCAGCCGTAGTGGCCACTACTCCTCCCTTTTGCGCTCTCTGCTCATTGCTGCCGCCATGAAAGGCTGTTCTCTGCCATGTTGCACTCTGCTTGGAGCCAGCTGAGTGTGGACTGAAACCTGCAGTAACTGTGTGTAGGAGACGCTTCCTGGTCCTTGTCTCAGTCCAAGAAACCAATATTTGTAATCCCAAAGTTACGTTATTGGAATCCCATCAAGTTGATTCCAATCTACCACTTTCCATGCAGCCCACGGCGAAAATGAGGACACTAAATTATATTTTTAATCATCAGGGAATCGAGGGGCTCTAGGTCCAGCCACGAAGATGGCTTCCCGGAACCAAGAGGGCGACCCAGGGCCTCACCCGGTTTTTATTCAGAGGGGGAGTGGCTTGAGGATTGACTGAGAATTGTGGGAAGTAGGTGACTACTGTGAGCTGAGCTAAGCGTGGGGCCTACATTTACCTCTGCCATATGCAGAGAGCATATGCAGAGAGAGTAATCTGCATTATATAGCATTTAATGTTTTGGGAAGTCTAGGGCTTCAGCTTTGAAGTAGTTTTTCAAGCCCCAGGAAGTCATAGCCTCTGTCTCGAGGCTCCATCCCAGCTGGCAGCGCAGAGCATTAGCTCTACCATCCTGTCTCCACCCGGCTCACATTAAGGAGCAGCAGGCTTACCAGGGAAACACGCATGCCACCTTCAAAGACTATCACCAGCACCTCAGCTGGACCAACACACATTGCTTAAGGCCAATTGAAAGATAAACAGAAGTCCTAGCCAGCTCTGTGCATAACAGTATGAGGAAATAGGATCAGACTCAGTCAAAATGGAGACAGTCAAGGAGAGCTGCTCAGGTGGTCCCCCACAACTGTGAGCTAAATAACCCTTTCCTTCCTTCATCTTGGGTGTCAGGTACATTTGTCCCAGCAATGAGAGAACAGTAACTGAGAAAGCTCTCAAGCAAGTTACCACAATGTGCCTTTGCAGCTTCCAGGGCTGGAGCTAGGTGAACAGGAGGAATGATTTGCCACTGTGCTGAATGCAGCGCACCTGCCTCCTGACGAAGCCGGTTTACTGAGGTGGTAAGATGAGAAAAATTAGGAACTGATTTGTGACCAGGAATAAATACGGCTTTTTGTGTTGTGTAGACATAGCCTAAAAGAAGAAATCAGAAGTCTCCCAGCAACTGCTGTCAGGAGTGATTCCTGGGAAGAATCCTCCCTACGCTTACAATCAGAAGCTCAAAGTCTGTCTGAATCCAACTGTAACAAGGAAGAGATTCAGAAATCATGTTCAGGAACCTATACAAAGAGCCAGCAAGATAGCTCAGCAGTCTAAGGTGCCTGCTTAAGCAAACATGGGAACGTCAGTTGATCTGGGCACCATGTGCCATACCAGCCCGGCCCCCAGGTGCGCTGAGATGTGAAAGGGTCACAAAATTCTATACCAGTGCTAAGAGAACGGGGAATTTCTTTTTAAAAATGTGTAATATCTAGGGGCTGGCAAGATAGCTCAGCAGTCTAAAGCATCCGGCTGGGCAAGCATAGGGACCAAGGGTTGATGCCCAGCACTGTACACCATGGCAGCCCTCCCCCAGGGCACACTGAGCCAGAAGAGAGGGAACAGTGGCATATGCTTGTAATCCCAGCGCGGGACCGGCTGACAGCAGGAGATGCTATGCATCCGAGCTGTGTAGTAAGACCCTGAAACAGCCAAATACATAGAAGATAAATAAATACATAATTTAAAATTTGGAATATTTATTGTTTTGAAAAAACATCAGAATTTTCAACATTAATTTTTTTGGTGTCCAAAGTCTAAAAAAGGACAACAAAAATAAATCTCCTTTTTTTTTTTTACAAAAATAAATTTTATGTGAAATTTTATGTGAACTACAATGACAATTGTACAAAAATTACACTGAGGGCCCTCTGTACATGTGACAGCGGCATGCTCCATGCACATGTACCACGTACACTTACAGTACATGTGCTTAGCTGTTTTGACTGTTCTGTAGGACATACCTGACATCTCAGTGGTCTTGCTGTTTTATCAGAGGTTCTTATTATATTTTATTGTGTGTAGTTAACAGGAGCATAAAATATCAATACAGTATTAAATTCTTAATGTGCACTATGCATGTGGAATAACCAGCAACATTTTCATATCAGCTATTATTTGCTTACAACACCTAGAAAATGACATCAAAAATAAAAGCCTATGGGAGCCACAGTGTACATACAAACAAAAGTCTGCTGAAAAATAAGCTCTGCTTGAACGTCGCACCCAAGGCTGTCTTCACACATGGCAATGGCATGTCCCATGCACAAAGTATCACTTACATTGATACTGGATATCTTCTTTTACTGCTTTCTTTTTAGTGTGTTTGGCACAGCCTCTCACTGGACAGCTCAGATTCATAGAGATCCTCCTGTTTCAGCCTCTCCAGCACTGGTATCAGACACCTGCAACACCACGCCTACTCTGGCGGCCAGCTCAGGGTGACCGAGAGTGGGCCTGCCCAACATGTGGCGCAAGGGATTGAAACCCTGGTCTAAGCAGGCGTTTAGTCTGATGGCCTATCTCACCAGCCCTTCTTGTCCTTTCTTGTAGGGCACCATTCACATCTTTTCTGTTTCCTGGATGTCATAGTAGGTCTTTGTGACACTGCACTTGCCTGTTCCTCCAACAGCTCACCAGTGTGGTTCACAATGAGTGTAGCTCCCTATCCTACCATGTGGACTTGCCAGTGTTACTTCCTGCCAGCTCCTCAAGGATCTCATCACCTCACAATGCAGGGGGAGGCAGACGTACAGCAGGAAGCTGGGGCTACCACAGGGTAGAGCTCCAGATCTGCAGAGAGGGTGTTTGGGGTACTGAGCATTGTGTGTGCTGGGCAAGGGCTCTGCCACTGAGCTACATCCAAGGCCCCTTCTAAATTTCAGTTTGTGAGAAAAAGTCTTGCTGACTTCCAGCCCTCCTGCCTTGGCCTCCCAAGGCTTGGATGATAGGTGTGTGTCTTCCTGGCCTGGAGGGTAGGACGCACCTCATCCCCACTGGCTCCTTCCCACTTTCTTACCCTTTGTTCCTCTGTTTATCTACAGTGGTGGTTCTCCCAGGTTTGTTTCCTTCATACCAATTAAGAAGAACTGAAGAAAAGTAGAAACCCTTGGGACTGCAGAGTCCCGGAGGAGCCTGTCTCAGCAATGCTGGATCAAGCCTCAGCCAGGCAGGCTTTGTGTGAGCACAATGACAGGGACATGTGGAATCAAGGAGCATCAAAATGCCAGTAATTTCTTTAAGAAATTAGACGGGTCAGAGATATTTTGAATGAAGAAAACAGCGGCCTTGATGTTCTAGTAGTATATCTATTATGTGTGCAGTATACAGCAGCTTTTGGCTTGGAAAGAGTAAAAAGTACCATGGAGAGTTCAGTAGACAAATTGGAACCCTGGAATAGGCCCTTGGAGGGGCTGTACAGAGGAGGCAACCTGCCTTCACCTGGAGGCAACAGTATGTGTCTCTAAGACTCTAAACTGCTATCTGATAGTTTGTCAAGTAGAAAAAACCTGAAAAATTCCAGGTTAGTGAGCAGGAACGAGGAGGCTCACTTCTGCACCATGGGCTTCATTCTGTGTGCCGTCATGAATTATCAGAATGCTTGCAACATGTGCATGTCTCATCCCCATACTGTCCGTGAGATTGCTCTAATATTGAATAAGAATTGCAGGGGCTGGGAAATGGTGCAGTGGAATAGCGCTTCCCCGGCAAGCCCAAGGGCATAAATTCAATGCCTGGTTCTGCAAAAAAAAAAAAAAAGACTCCCAGGATGAATATCCTTGGCTTGGATACATATGCAGGTATCATCACCAAGACAACAAAGGAAGAACTGACTTGAATTATAACATAAAATGTTTCTAACAGTTAACTTTTATTATTTCTTAAAGGCTTTTAATGAAAAACACAATGTGATCCAAAACTTGATAAAAAACATGTAACACAAAATAACTAAATGTTACAATAAAGGAGACACATCTCATTTTGACTTATTTCAAAATCAAAGTCAGTCAAAGGAGGGCCTGCCCATGAGCTCAGTTGTATAAGTGCCTGCTTAAGCAAAGGCAGTCAGGCTCAGGATACTGTGGTTCAATCCCCAGATCCTCATGCCTTACCAGACCTGCCCTTAAGCACCCTGAGCCAGCCAAAGAAAAGCAGTCAAGGACATTCAATATCTCCATTATTCTGTCATAGGAAGCAAAAACTCATGTGTGGGGCTGACGTATAGCTCAGTGGCATAATACCTTCCTGGCAAGTGCAAGGTATTGAGTTCAATCCCTGGTACCACAAAAAAATAAAAATAAAAAATCATGTGCTACCACATAACAAGCAACACAGAAGAGCAACAAAAGGATTCAAATTAAACATAAACTCTCTCTGCATGAAAGAGGAAAGAAACAAGGTGTAAAGTCCAAGAACAGCAGCAGGGAGACTGCTTCCCAAAGCCAGGGTCAGCTGGAGGGGTCGCAGGGCTGTCCTGGATGCAGCACTCACTAAGACTACAACAGAATGACGCTCTGGGGCACACAGTCAGAGCACAAGCTCCCAGTAATGCAGCTCGAAGACATGCTGATCTCCAGTTCAGCACACACAAAACCTGAGAATTCTAAAAGGCTGCTTTTTAAGCACCAGTGTTTAGCTAAGCATCACTGAAAGTACAACAAAAGTGTTAGTAATACAATCAGGACTGCAGGGAAATCCTCTATCATGTACATATAAACATTTTAGGGGGAAAAATACCTACATAGTCAAAAATGCATTGAATTAGAAGATTGGAATTGTTTCAAATTTTTGCAAATACTTCTGAACTCTGTCTTGTGTCAACCAGATGCCTGTCCGGGTCCTTACTCAGTCTCTGACAATATGTTGCTCTGTGAATAAGTGACTCACATACACCGTAGACCAAGGACATAACCGACACCTAGAGGTGATCTCACCATTCGTCAAGTTTTTAAATTATTTAAAAATTATTGTGTGCTAAATCAAAACATTCTTTAAAGTCTACATCTCCAAAGAGAAAAATCATACAAATAAAATTGGAGAAGATGATCTCAATGTCAGGAGAACAATGCAGACTTAGATTTGGTGATGTGAAATGCTAGGAATTCTTTTTTTTCTTTTTTTCTTTTTTTTTTTTTTTTGTCTTTTTGAGGCAGGGTCTCACTATGCAGTTCAGGCTGGCCTTAAGCTCACTTTGTAGCTCAGGCTGGTCTCAAACTCACAACAATCCTCCTGCCTCAGCCTCCCGAGTGCTGGGATTACAGGCCTGCGCCACCACGTCAGGCTGGAATTCTTTACATTATGGACTTAATATAACTATATTTATAATACCAGCAAAACAATTCCAAATTTAACCAGCACCTATTAAAATTCCTTCTGAGGAAAGAAAAGGAGAATTGCATCTGTCAAACCTCAATGAAACAGTGCAGGAGAGACAGCCTTTCCCAGTATTTGGCACATGCTACGTAGTCAGTCACTTGAACCTGAAACTGCGCCAACCTGCAGAGATGCTAAAGCTGTAAGAACTGCCAAGAAATGCATTTGCTTTCACCACACTGAGATTTGAAAAGGCTGACAGTACAAATTAATATAAAATGTGATTTATCACTCCTTTATGGTGGCAAATTGCTAATTTTAAATGCATTGTGAATCTGATTTTTGTATCACAAATATTGAACCTGCAGGTGGGTGCAGGGGCCTGGAGCCCTACCCCCAAGGTGCACGGAGACGGCAATTGAGGCTGGGCATGGTAGTGCCTGCCTATAACCCCAGTTCTTAGGAGGCTGTAAACAGGCAGATGACTATCAGTCCGGTCTAGTAGTGAGACCCTGAACACCCTGTAGACCCGTCCCTAAAATACAAAAAAAAAAAAAAAAAAAAAAAAAAAAAAAAAAAAAAAAAAAAAAAAAAAAAAAAAAAAAAAAAAAAAAAAAAAAAAAAAAAAAAAAAAAAACCCAAACAAACAAACAAACAAAAAACAACCCTGAAATATGCTATCTAGGTAGATTCAAAAATATGCAAAATCTGAAAATAAAATATGAAAAAAAAGCACTACAGAAGAAAATTTAAGCAAGGTATGGTGATGCACACCTACAATCCCAACACTAGGAAGGCTGAGGCAGGAGCATTGCTGGGAGCTCAAGGCTATAATGCAGAATTTAGGGGGGGGTTGTTTTTTTTTTTGAGACAGGCTCTCACTGTGCAGTTCAGGCTGGCCTTAAGCTCACTTTGTAGCCCAGGCTGGTCTCTCACTCACAACAATCCTGCCTCAGCCTCCCAATTGCTGGGATTACAGGCCTGCGCCACCACGCCGATCTATAATGCAGAATTTAGTGAGACCCTGTCTTCAGAAATTGAAATAACACAAAATTTGGAGTGAAAAACTCTTCAGAAATAAGATTGCAAAGCCACAACGTTAAAGTGACTTAAAGGTACAAAAACTAACCAGATTTCCACTCAGCAAAAGAAAATACTTTATAAAATTAACATTCCGATGGGACAATTATGAGAAGGAATGTTGATTCTCTCCAAACTACAAAAAAAATACACAAAAAATATGATTTTATTAAAATAGTAATCACAAAGATGAGAATATAAGCAGAAGGACTAATACAGGAAATAAAAAGTGCATGGAATGGATTCATAAAAGACTCATAAATGTGAAAAGACAATTAAATTTCTCTATAAATCTATGAAACGCAATCAATTAGAAAAAGCCTAATGTGAACTGGCTGTGAGAACCAGGAACTATTGCCCCCTGGTGGTGGTACTGCAGGTGCTGTGTATATTAAGATTTAAAAGGATACATCCTCTGTGCAAGAGCAAATAGGAAAGCCGGGCGTGGTGGCGCGTGCCTGTAATCCCAGCACTCGGGAGGCTGATGCAGGAGGACTGTTGTGAGTTCAAGACCAGCCTGAGCTACAAAGTGAGCTTAAGGCCAGCCTGAGCTGCATAGTGAGACCCTGTCTCAAAAAAGATTAAACAAAAAACAGCAAATAGGATCCTAAGCCCTGATCTATATGCTTCTAGGGCCACAAATGAACCTACCTTGTGGCATTTACACCAGTGACAGGACTAGGCAAGCCTGCTTTCCCACAGCCAGGGAAAGCCAATCAAGGTGTTAGGGAAGCAAAGAGTGGAGACCTCTCAGGAGTAACATGTGCAGAAAAGCACATCAATTTGGAAAATGTTTGGTGACTGAAGTAAAGTGCGGGGTGAACTCGCATCTCACTTGCGCACAGTACACACAGATGCTCACCAGCGGTCCATCGTCAGTCTAAATAATGCACATGAACCTACACCACATGACCCAGAAGTGATGAGTGGGGCCACAGTCTGGAAAGAAGACACAAGTGCGACACACCTGGGGTCAGGCAGAGCACTGGTGATGTTTGTGTCCAATATTTTTTCCTTTTACGAGCTATCCTATGTATGAGACACCAACAAACACCCTTGGCCTCTACTCATGCTTTAAATCTCTCATGCTGTACATCATACTTACAACAAAAAAGTCCAGGCACACACACATGCTTTCCGGTGCACAACCAGCAGAAACTTCAACGCTTCTCAGGTGCAGTGTGAACATATAAGCTCCTGACGGCAAGGTACCCAGAATGGGTAAATGAAGGTCCCAAATGCTACCAAAATCCTCTGCACCCAAACCCAAGTAAAATGACACCACCCACAGCACTGTGTCCTTGTGTGCTCGCTCCTTGTCCCAACGAGCACCACTTCTCGGATGTCACAGATGTGAAGAACAAGAACCCAGTCCACTGCCTAAAACTCTATGATGACATCACTGAGAGGTGTAGAGGACAGACTAAGGGGTGCCTTGAACCAACACTAGGTGCCTTATATCAGCTGTGCCTTTCTCCATGAGCCACTGCCCTGGGTTTCTTCAGGTGCCAACATGAAAGTTCTGCGCTCAAGAGTTTGGAGATCCCAGGGGGGAGCTGGAGAGCGTTCCATGACTGTAGTCCCTTTTCAGTTACAGAACACATAACTTTAGTAGCTAAGGGTGTTTATAGGCTTTTCAGTGGGGTGGTTTCTACTCAGTTTGTTTCCTTGTTCTCAAACAATATTTTAATACCAAAACAAAAATGCGTGTGTGAGGAATTGTCTGCATTTGAAATAAAATACTGCATTTGGAAACACCTTTGGAAAGTTTTCAAGCCCAGATATTATCAATCCCTTTAAATGGATTGCCTTTTTCTGTTGAAAGACATGTTCCATCCAGGCTAAAATATTTTCTTTCTTTTTTTTTTTTTTTTTGAGACAGACCCTGTCTGTGTAGTTCAGGCTGGCCTTGAAATTACTAGATAGCCCAAGCTTGCCTTAAACTCTCAGGCTTGCCTCAGCTTCCTGGGTGGGATTTTTCTTTTTTTTAAGGGAAGGGTCTACAAGGTGTTCAGTGTCTCACTAGTAGATCAGTGTCACAGTGATCTGCCTATTTATACCCTCCCTAGAGCTGGGATTACAGGCCTGTGCCATGAGGCCCAGTCTCAATTATAGTCTCAGCATGCCCCTGGGGGCGGGGCCAGCACAGCGGGCCAGGGGATTGAACTTCCAGCCCCTGCACCAGCTTACAGGTGCTTTAATCCACTGAGCTATTTGGCTGGCCCCCTGGGTGGGATTTGTAGGTATGCACCACCACACTCAGCTCCAGACTTAGGTATTACAGTTCCCAGTAACCATCATTCTCCTGTGTTGCCAAGCTGTTACAGAGAGAAGTAACTGAAGATGTAACTGGAAGTGTTAATGAGGCCAAGCAGTTTTGTAAGTCTCACATATCTAGCAATACTTCATGCAGCTAATTCCTTTTAGTAGTATCTCTTAAGACTAGAATGTTATAGCTAGTAGGTTCTTACACCATTTAAATATTAAGTATAATAGGACAGTAAAGTTGTGAGCTTCTGGAAATGCTTTCGTCAGTATTACTCTGCTCAAAATGCTGGTGGCACAAGAATCTGCCCTTGTCTATCTCAGCAGTCACTGGTCTTGGAATTTGGGAATACTGGTCTGCCTCATTTATTTTGTGGTCTGAGTGACCACTAGTATGTTGGGAATTATTTGGATTCTTTAAGTTTGGAATTTTGACAACTGGCTGAATTAGCAAGGTTAGATATAGCTGTGTGTGACTGGCAGGCTTATCTGTTGCACTTGATCAGCTGTTATGTATTCTATAAAGTTCACTTTATTCAACAATAAATATGCAGAGATTAAAATAAATAAAAGGCAGGCAACAGCAAGAGAGCTGCCTGTCTTTGTTAAATGCTTGTACAGGTGGTCATCTCATATTTGCCTTTGGTCATGTTGAATGAACTAATACAGGGTTAGTTGTGTACCACTAAATCATCTTCGTGGGACTGTTCCCCACTCTGTGCCTGTGCTAGACACTGGGCTTGGGTCCCAGCATGCAGATATATATCTGTAAAACACTATCGTGGAAATTATTATTTCTTGAGCTACAACCATGCTTTGCAAGTGACTTTATTCTGTCCTAGGTTTAGGTTAACTGAAACCTGTTTGAACACTATTTCAAACTGCTAATGAATCTACTCAAGTTTTCTGATGCTGGGATCACTGCATTTGGCTTAGATCGTTACACATTAAATAAGAGGACAGTGATACGTAGTGGTTTATATGAAAATAATTTTGGTGCTGGGATGTAAATGTGAAGTCCCAAATCACTGAGCTACATTGCAGAGCTTCAACCTCTGTTTTGAAGCAGGATTTTAGTACATTGAATAGGCTAGCTTGACTTGTTTTCTCTTCTCTTCTGCCTCCTGAATTGCTAGAGTTGCCAACCACATCTCCAAGCCTGGCAAGATTTTTTTCAGGGTAAAATAATGGGAAAGTAATTGTGCTTGGAATGAGACATCTTGTAGTGTCAATATTCCACCACTAGCTGCAATGGCGACACACACTACATGTCTTCCTGCTGATGGTATGAAGCAAAAATTTGCAGAAGGGAATGTGTACACAAGTTACACTGTGTAAAAGTGACACTACTCTGCAATGCAGGATATTCTAGCATTTATATGAGATATTTCAGATATAATATTACACACTCATAACTAATTTGTGTTCAAGCATAATTATGTTTAAGGCAAAGTAAAATGTGTACTGCATTATGGATATCTAAAAATGAATTGCTAATTGTGGTGCATGACACTGTGTGTTTGTAACAATGTAACGCCATCAGACACTGAACACTTTCTGTATGCAACACCCTATACAACATTTTACGAAATGTCCCAATTTTAAAAAACATTTAGACATATATATCAAGAGAACTAGCCCTCTTGCCTAGTTTGCCTACATTTGAAGGCATTTATCATATACTTCAAATATCATGGAGTTGTTATTGACAATGAAAAATAGAATTGTAAAATTTATTTCAGAAAGTGTGGAAACACCACCATCTTCATTTTAATTTAGCAAATTGCACTTTTTATAAAACTGAGTGATACCATTCATGAGTTCGTTTTCTTCCATGTCATTATTTCAGCTTATCAGACAAAGACAATAATGATGGCCAGATGCGACGGGGCATGCCTGCAATCTGAGTTGTTGGTAGGCTGAGGCAGCAGGAGCAGCATGAGTTTGATGCCAGCTTGGACTACACAGAGAGTTCAGGACCAACCCAAACTATACAGTGAGACTGTGTTTCAAAAACAGTATCAAAAATCTAATGGCATCACAGCCTTAGGGAAAAAAGGCACTTGCCTCGCGGCATCCAATACAATTATTCTCCCCAAAAAACACCACTATTGACAAAAATTCCTTTCAAAGTGTGGTTGCTGATAGATACTATTATTTGTAATCTTAGAGAGATTGCACTTTATCATACTCTTCTGTAGACAAGTTATGACCCTGCCAGTGTATAGCACTAGATGTACATATACTCAGCATACAGCAAAGGGGTCAGGGAGATGGTTCAGTAGAATTAAGCGCTTCCCTGGCAAGCGCAAGGGCCTGAGTTCAATCCTTAGTTCTGCAACAAAAAAAAAAAAAGAAGTAACCTGGCATATCAACTTACTATTTAAAAATAATCTCAAAAAGTCACAGCAGGTTGGGTTATTTTGGTACCTGTGGTGGAAAACTTACCATAAGATTTCAATATCATTGCAAAGAAAATCACAATTTGGATGATAAGAAACAAAATTTTATATAAATACTTGCCCCAATTTGAAAGAAAAATAGACAAAAGTATGTATACAATCTAATATACAACATCGGCATACAAATATCTTGTATGATACGAGAAGCACAAGTTGCATGAAAAATTAACTTTGTGAAAAATACATGTGCACAAGTGTCTGAATGTCTTAATATAAAATATGGCATCAAATTCATAACCATCTGTTGTTATGCATAACACTGTGTACACCAAAATTTAGGAGGACAAATGTAATGACAGAGTCTCAATAATTTAAAAAATAAAGAAAATTAAGTTTTACGACCTATACCTAACTTTATCAGTTTTCTTTTGTTTTGCTTGTGGTGCTGAAGACTGACTTGGGGCTGTGCATGCAAGGCAAGAGCCCCAGCCCCAGTCCTACTCCTAAAGACCAAACAAAACCTACATAAATACTAATTTTCACTGAAAGTAAAAACAATACATTATATTTCTTTATTAAGAGAAACCAAGTATTGAGCTCAAACATATAAAAATATCTAATTATGCCAACTCAATATTTTTATGCTAAATGCTGCAGAAACCTAATTCAGATACTCAAATGACTTACTGAAAAATACAATGTATGTGCCTTAGGATAAATATATCTGGGATGGTACTTTATGGAAATTATATGGAAAACTAAGCATTTTGTATTAAGTAGTCCTGTAGGCTTCCACTACTTGGTAAGTTTTCACAGAATTATCTACTATTCTCATAAGCTTTCTCTCCAGTGACATATATGACAAAAATCATCAAAACACACTTTACATACATATGGGTTCTCTCCAGTGTGGTATTCTCTTTTGCAAAACATCAGTTATACTGAAACCGTCTTCCATATTGCATTGATATATAGATTTAATGTCAAGTGTGAGATTTTTTACAGCTGTTACAATTACCAGCTATGCTAAAAGATTTGCTACTTTCTTCAGATATGTATGTTTTCTCCCATGTAACCTCTTTCATGTGTTTGAAAACATTATATGCTAAAGGCTTTCCACGTTGCTTATATACATAGCAATTGCTTATATAACTTGCTAACTCATAAGTTACATGAAAACTTAACTTTGTGAAAAACACATGTTCACAAGTGTCTGAATGTCTTTAAAATATGGCAGCATGAGTTCATATATTTTACAATAACCTTGCATGAAAAAGTGTTGCATATTGTTCACATACATTTCTCTTTGGTATTTTAAGATGTAGTTTAAAATATTTTGTATTAAAAACTTTCCCACATTGCACATACAGGTCTTCTATCTAGTGTGGATTCTTTCATGTTTCTGACGATTACCACATGAGGAAAGCTTGACCACATTGCCTCCATACACAAGGCTTTTCCCCAGTGTGAATTCTTTCATATATTTTACAACTTGAGTACTACCTTTCTCTTATTGTTTAATACATTAGGTTTCTCCCCAGTGTGAACCCTTTCATGTACTAACAGCTTTCCCTCACTGCTTAGACATAGGATTTCTTTCCAGTGTGAAGTCTTTCATGTGCTTTACATGAACCCTGTGTGCTGAAATATTTCCCACATTGTTGACATACATAGGGTTTCTCCCCGGTGTGAAGGCTTTCATGTGCTTTACACGAATCTTGTCTACTAAAAGCTTTCCCACATTGCTTACATTCATAGGGTTTCTCCCGTGTATGACGCCTTTCATGTATTTTACAAGAACTTTGTCTACTAAAAGCTTTCCCACATTGCTTACATACATAGGGTTTCTCCCCTGTGTGAATCCTTTCATGGGTGTTACAATGTCCTTGTGTACTAAAAGCTTTCCCACATTGCTTACATACATAGGGTTTCTTCAAAGTGTGAAGCTTTTCATGTGCTTTACATGAATCTTTTCTACTGAAAGCTTTTCGACATTGCTTACACACATAGAGTTTGACCCCACTGTGAAGCCTTTCATGTGCTTTACATGAATCTTGTCTATTAAGAGCTTTTCCACATTGCTTACATACATAGGGTTTCTCCCCAGTGTGAAGCCTTTCATGTGCTTTACATGAACCTTTTGTAGTAAAAGCTTTCCCACACTGCTTACATATATAGGGTTTCTCCCCAGTGTGAAGCCTTTCATATGTTTTTTTTTTTTTTTTTTTTTTTTTTTTTTTTTTTTTTTTTTTTTTTTTTTTTTTTTTTTTGTGGTACTGGGGATTGAACTCAGGACCCTGAACTTGCCAGGCAAGCACTTATTCTACTGAGCTATCTCCCAGGCCCGCCTTTCATATGCTTTACAAGAACTTTGTCTACTAAAAGCTTTCCCACATTGATAACATACATAGGGTTTCTCCCCTATGTGAATTCTTTCATGGGTGTTACAATGTTCTCATGTACTAAAACCTCTCCCACACTGTTTACAGATATAGGGTTTCTCCCCTGTGTGAAGTCTTTCATGTACTTTACATGAACCTTGAGTACGAAAAGATTTACTACACTGCTTACAGACATAAGGTTTGTCCCCAGTGTGAAGGCTTTCATGTATTTTATATGAACTTTGTCTACTAAAAGCTTTCCCACATTGCTTACATACATAGGATTTCTCTCCAGTGTGAAGCCTCTTCTGGGTGTTACAATATTGTTGTGCACTAAAAGCTTTCCCACATAGTTTACATACATAGAGCTTCTCTGAAGTATGAAGCCTTCCATGTACTTTACATGAACTCTGTGTGCTAAAGGCTTTCCCACACTGCTGACATACATAGGGTTTCTCCCCAGTGTGAGGCCTTTCATGTGCTTTACATGAACGCTGTCTACTAAAAGCTTTCCCACATTGCTCATATACATAGGGTTTCTCCCCAGTGTGAAGACTTTCATGTATCTTACATGAACCTTTTGTAGAAAAGGCTTTCCCACATTGCTTACAGACATAGGACTTCTTCCAAGTGTGAAGTGTTTCATGTACTTTACATGAATCTTGTCTACTAAAAGCTTTCCTACATTGCTTGCACACATAGGGTTTGTCCCTAATGTCAAGCCTTTCATGTATTTTACATGAACTTTTTATTCTAAAAGCTTTTCCACATTGCTCATATACAAAGGGTTTCTCCCCAGTATGAAGTCTTTCATGTACTTTACATGTACTTTTTGTTCTAAAAGTTTTCCCACATTGCTTACATACACAGGGTTTCTCTCCGGTGTGAAATCTTTCATGTGCTTTATGAGAACTTTGTGCATTATAAGCTTTCCCACATTGCTGACATGTATCAGGGTTCTCCTCAGCGTGATTTTTTTGATGAACCTGAACATTGTTGGGTGCACTGGAAGCTTTCAAGTTTTCCTTATATACAAAGATCTCTCTAAGCTGAGCTGTTTTGCTAAGATCACAGAAATATTTTTCATATTTATCAAATTTGTAGGATTTCTCTCCAGTCTTTGTCCTTGCATCCTTCTGATACAAGTAAAAATCCTTGTAGGTTCTTCCATGTTCATTGTATTGATACAGCTTCTCTTCTAATCCCCAAAACTCTTAGATCTTTATTCTAGGGTGAGCTACAGTGGATGTACTTAATGGGTAGGCTTTCTCCACCTCTTCATTTCTATTAAAAAAAAAAAAAAAAGAACAACATCAGTCACAATAAAATGGATCTCCATGTTAATGATTTACCACAAGTTCTGCGATTATTCCTCCTAAAGAATTCAGACCATTAATTGAATGCCCTGAAGGATATCTTGGAAATTGCCACTCCCAAGAACAATATTCATTTAAAATCTTTAAAATTGGTATATTTTGCAATATAGATGGCCAGTTTCATTTTGGAGAATTGATACACATGCATATCACAAATTGATTATTTTGCTACATTTTCCACCACTATTGTCCCTCTTCTCTCCTTTTCATGTGTCTTGTGAATCCCCTAAATGTCAGGCTTTCCTTTTTTTGTGTGTGTGTGGCCTGTTGAGCCTGCCCTGGGGGTGGGGTTGGCATGGCATGTGGTGCCAGGGAATCAAACTGTGGTCCTTGTGCTGGCCTGTTTGCCTAAGCAAGCACTTTAGATGCCCTTGAGGTTGCCAGGGAAGCACTTATTCCACTGAACCATCTCCCCAGCCCCTTGGCTTTCCTTTTTTAATTGCCTCTCTGTAGAGGTTAATACATTGCCAACTGGCTAGACTGCCTCAGTGGTTCCACGCCCTGGCCATAGAGGCCCTGCCCTATATGGCAAGGAGGGCCCACCCTAGAGTGACTCAGCACAAAAAGAGGGGTTAAAGAATAACTCACTGCTCTGCCCTCTGAGGAACTTCAGTCTTCACAAATCATCATAAAACTTTATCTCCTGGCTCCATGCACAGACTATTCAGCCTCTGGCTTGGATCCTTAATCATTTCATTGAAGATTCTTCAGCATTTCATCTAAGATTCTTCAATCAGGCGACTGATACAGACTTACACAAAACACTGCAGTGAGCTTCAAACCTCAGGACTGAATCCTTCAGTCTTGGGTGTATAGACACACCTACACACTTCCTCATCTAACTGTGGCAGACCACTGAAAGCCAGTCTTGTGATTTCTTACACATTTGTACATCTTGGTTATACCTGTTCCTTGTATTATATCTGTTTCTCTAGTAAAAACCTAATTCACTCTCCTTTATTCCCTCATTTACATTTTTGGTTTTTTATATAAGAGAAAGCATGTGACCTTTCACATTGTGTCTGACTTAATTCACTGTGCATATATGACGGTCCAACCATTTCTTTCTGCAAATGACATAGTTATAATTCATTTTTGTATCTAATTAGATAGCATATTTTCTTTTTTTTGGCAGAACTGGGGATTGAACTCAGGCCCTTGCAATTGTCAAGGAAGCACTTATTCTACTGAGCCATCTCCCTGGCCCCATATTTTTTTTTTCAGTGATGAGGATTAGTACTGAATAATACCTCCAGCTTTCTTATTTCTTATTTTAGGAGAGACTTTCATTGATGATAAAGTTGCTCATGCTGACTTTAATCTTGCCATCCTGCTGAATCAGCTTATCAGAATGCTGGGATCTGAACATTACACCAAGCCTAATTTTTCTTTCTTTCTTTTTTTTTTTTTTTTTTCTGTGTGTTTTTGAGACAGGGTCTCACTATGCAGTTCAGGCTGGCCTTAAGCTCACTTTGTAGCTCAGGCTGGTCTCGAACTCACAACAATCCTCCTACTTCAGCCTCCCGAGTGCTGGGATTACAGGCCTGCACCACCATGCCCGGCTCAAAATTTTTCTTTATCCACTCAAGCAGTGATGGATGTCTAGACTCATTCCATGACTCAGCTGTTAAAAATTGCTCTGCTTTGTATATTGATATGCTACATTAATACAATACAAAAAGTTTAGCATTTTGGGGACTGTACTCAAGAGAAGTATTCTTGGATCAAATGGAAATTCTATTTCTACTTTTTTTTTGCAGAACGGGGATTGAACTCAGGTCCTTGTGCTTCACAGGAAAGCACTTATTCTACTGAGCCATCTCCCTGGTCCTCTCCATTTTTACTTTTTGAAAAATCTCTATACTGATTATGATATTGGCTATAATTAACATTCCTACCCAAAATGTCAAGAGAATTTTAAAATATGAAAGGATTCTATTCTCTGGAGGGTTACAACACTAGCACAGATCTGTATTTTCAATATTGCTTCAAGGTTTCTAATATTTTGGATACTAATTTTTTATATAGACATGTATATAAATAGATATACTGTAGAAGTATCTATGTCAAAATTCAAAATTTATTTGTTTTCATGTGCAAAATACCTAAATGAAATTTCATATATTTTCATGAAGGTAATCATAAAGGAAAAGTTTTATATGTATATGTCAGACAGTCGCATGATATCGATATGTTTCAGATATTGGAATATTTCTGTAATCAGTTCAGATTGTACATGCTAAAACTATGCACATCACTGGAGAATGTTGGTGAGATTAAATAAATTTGAACATGGCCACATTTCCCTGGTTCTGATATTTGTCTTTGCACATTCACTCTTTGAGAAAAAAGTGTTTTCTGCGTATAAATTACCTTTGATTTCTGTAGTCATTTTTGTGCTCTTTCTCAACTTCTTAGTGATCCCAGGCTCTACCTGAATTGCAGACACAGAAATATAAGGGGACACTACGTTACTGCATGAAGATGAGTACATGCCAGGAGCAGGAACACAGCTCAGCAGCACAGTGCCCACCTGCCAAGAGCGAGGCCCTGACTTGAAGGAAAAAACGATTCCAGTTAGATTCATGGTACAATGTATGTAACCAGGCCTGAAATACTCTTCCACAATGTTCTCTGACTGTGTCAATGAGAAAATGGCGTCACCCTTGCCTACAGCAGCCGCACTCCTAAACGTTTCTCTCGTCACATCTCCACAGAGCTTCTTGTGAGATGGATCCAGCAAAGCCCACTCCTCCACAGTGAAGTACACAGCCACATCCTCGAAGGCATTGCCGCCTAATGATCACACACATCTTTATTAAAGAAATGTTGAGATTCATAGCCTGGGATCTTTTAACAATCTCATAAAAATGTGAACTGAAAGACAGCTTCTTTGGTATATGCCTGTAATCCCAGCACTCAGGAAGCTGAGGCAGGAGGATTTCCAGGGGTTTGAGACTAGTGCAGGCTACAAAATGAGTTCAAGGCCAGCCTGAACTGCTTATTGAGACTCTGTCTCAAAAAAGAAGAGAAAACCAAAAAGCTGTATGGTTGCTGAATCCTTTAAAGATCGACTGTCTTGGTCATCCAATCCAGGCATATTCAGAGTTTTTCAGACAGCAATTTTTTATTTTTACTTTTTGGTACTAGAAATTGAACTCAGGCCCTTGTGCTTGCCAGGCAGGTGTTGTGTCACTGAGCTATCTCTCTAGAGAGCAATTCTGATCCTAGGTTGTTACTCATTGCTAAAGCAACAGCAGAATAGGAGCACTAGTTCTTTTGCTGGATCATGGCTAAGGCACTAAGCACTGTCTCAAATGCGGAGCTCACAGAAGGGCCCTTGAAGATCACCATCTGCATTGGGCCAGAGAGATGGCTCAGCAGAATAAGCACTTCCCTGGCAAGTGCAAGGACCTCAGTTCAATCCCCAGTTCCGCCAAAAAAAAAAAAAAAAAAAAAAAAAGATCACCAACCTCAAAACACTGGAGCATATAGTATCTAACAAGTTGTTTGCTAGAGCATGGTGATACCTCTTTTCCAATTTCATTATTTATGGCATTGAGTTCTTCTTCCTTTGACTATACTTATGCAGTATTATAAAACTTGAATTTTGTTGAATAAATTAAATATCAAATAAGGGTTATGAATAGCTAAATTGTCAATAAGAAGTTTTATTGAAATAAGTCTATGAAAATTATACATAGAGCAAAGATGGCATTTTAACTTATAGTTCACATTAACAAAGTTCGCATTAACAGCTATCATTTTGCATGCTTATATGTGACAATCTCAACAAATAATTTAAAGACAACTACATGAAACACAACAACCATTGTTGAATTTCTATCATTTCGTTTAGCAAAATTCTGGATGATTTGTAATCATTTTTTTACTATGTTTATTCTGTATAAAAATAATAAAAAAACAAGCCAGGCATGGTGGCACATTCCTGTAATCCCAGCACTCGGGAGGCTGAGGCAGGAGGATTGTTGTGAGTTTGAGACCAGCCTGAGCTACAAAGTGAGCTTAAGGCCAGCCTGAACTGCATAGTGAGACCCTGTCTCAAAAAGACAAATAAATAAATAATAATAATAATAATAATAATAATAAACAAATTCTAGGGGATATGGGACAACAATGAGGGATGAGATGAATGAAATATATACATTGAAAATCAATACATCGAAGATAGCTCAGTAGAATAAGCATTTGCCTGGCAAGTGCAAGGGCGATGTCCAATCCCCGGTTCTGCCAAAAAAGAAAAAATAAATCAATACATCAGGCCAGGGAGATAGCCTCCGGGTCCACCCTGGTGGTGTGCAGCCTGAAGCCACCAGTTCTGCTTTGACAGGGCATGACCAGAAGAGCCAAGTGCAGCAGCTGGACCCAAGCCAGACCTGGCCAGCCAATTCTGAGTTAGATAGTGCCAGAGCAGGTGACCTGAGGCGTACAGCTAGGCCAGGGGGGACCAGAGTAAGGGCCAGAACTACCGGAGGTTCCACATGGCGCAGAAGTGGCAGGATGTAAGTTGGGTGAGCTAGTTTGCCTGGAAGGCTCAGGTACATGAAGGGAAGGTGCCCAGACACAAATCAGGGCATCTAATTATTTTTTTTTTTTGTCTTCAATATTTGAGATTTTATTGGTTGTGTTAAGGATCAATACACATGATTCACTTTGTACACGATTCGTAACACACACCAAAAAAAGCCATGTATTGTTTTTCAGTTGTTCCAGTGACTTTCCAGCTGCAAATTTAGAGGCAAATTTTCTCTAAGAGGATTAAGTACCTGGTACCTTCAAGTGCTGACAAAGTGTTACTCAAGTCCCACCAGTTCACAATTTTGTACCACATACACTACATATTCAGATTTCTGTTCTTTCACAGCACATTAACAAAATGCGGCAAGCCAGACTACCACTACCAAAGATGTTACAGAGTGCACGTGGTTCTGACAGGGCAACAATTAGGATGTAGTTTTCTTCAGGAAACAATTCTACTAAAAACATGGGAATAGAAGTCACTTAAAGTATCCAAGACATATTAAATGCAGGACTGTAATCCCAAATTGCCATTTAGTATGCTTTGTATTGCAGGACATAAAACTAACCCCCACCTATGGAATGCTAAGCTGACACCCAAGACAGTCAAAGCCTGCCATAATTCAATATCCCACTATTTCTGGTTGTACCAAAAAATAAACAACCAGAGAATGATTTCACCTCTAAAAAAAATCACTTACACTTAAAAAATGCGATGAGGTGGGATTCCCTCCTTTTTAAAAATGTTTCTAGAGCTACTAAAAAACTTGCATTTACAAAATAGTTGATAAAAATATCCCTCTGGATTGTACAAGAAGGGGGGCAGGGAGCACTGAGAAGACACAGTGTGTGATTAATCAGACCTGGCTTCTTTCTCTTATGCTTCATCAGAAGCCGCACTGTTCTCAGTTTAGTTTCTCCGTTCTCCGCAGGTAAATCTTCCCTGGTTTCTTGATTAGCCGCTTCAGCCTGTTTTCCCTTGGCTCCCCTTTTCCCTTTTGCTTGCACTTTTTTATCCTTTCCCGCTGCCTTTTTTGGCTTCGTTTCCACTTCAGTTGGAACAGGTTTAGCCCACAACCTCGCCGATCTCCTCTTCGGCTCCTCCTGCGCTGCCCGTGCGGCCGAGCTGACCTTCCTCTTGGGCATCTTGGCAGCGCGGGGGACGCGTGCGGAGGCTGCGGGTCGAGGCGCACCGGAGCCTCGCGGAGCTACGCAGCTCAACCGCTGCCGTTCCTCCCGCCGCCAGAGCTGCTGGAACCCACCAGGGCATCTAATTACAATACAAGTTTCCAAATTATAATCTGCTATGTTATATATCTATAGTGTTCACTCCTATAGTCTAAACTTGGCAATTTCTAAATTTCACTACCTTTTATCAGTATTGTTAGTTGTACTGCTGGAAATAGGGTACCACACCTGCCTTAACCACATGTTCTCTTTTGGGTAATAACACCGGGAGTGGCTTGGGTCATAACTTCAACAGAGCCTTATACTCAAGAATGGAGGACAGCGTCACACTTTCAATCAATAGAGAAGGAAAAATCTAAGGACACACAAAGAGCAAGAATCTCTCACATAGGAGAGAGACCTAAGGAACAGTTCTCATTGCAATGACATAGCTACCTACTATCAAACTTTCACAAAGGACCTGGGAAATGGTTCAGTGGAATAAGCACCTCCCTGGCAAGTGCAAGGGCCTGAGTTCAATCCCTGGTTCCGCCAAAAAAAAAAAAAAAAAAAAAAGAAAGAAACTTTCACACACACAAAAAAAAATGTAACATAGAAATCAAAATAGTTTTCTCTGAAATAGAAAATGACAAAAAGAAAGAGCAAAATGCAATCTCAGGCCCCAATACCACCCTGAAACTCAGGATATATCAGCATAGAAGAAATTGGGAGTCACAAACCTGAAATTTCTGAATGACAACTGGAGAAAAGAAACTAATGCAAAATGGTATGCTGAAAATCAGATCAGAAATAATGTCCCAGGTATAAAAAAGAGATAACTATAATGAAAGAATACGTGTTTCTAAAGAAGACACTAGGGGCCTGGGATGGCTTGGTAGAATAAGTGCTTCCCTGGCAAGCACAAGGGCTTGAGTTCAATACCCAGTTCTGCCAAAATAAATAAATAAACAAAATAATTAAGACACTGATTTTAGAAGATAACAGAAACATGATGGAAACCTTGAATGAGCATTATAGAAAACAAATAGAATGCATGAAGCAGATGCAGAGAGATAGGCAGGAAATGAAAAACTCCATTAAAAATTGGCAAAAACCACCTGAATGAAAGTGAAGATAGACTTTCTCTCTGTGAATACAGCGCTGCAGCTAGTGACCAGTAGATGAAAAATCTCAAAAAAAAAGAAAGATCTCTTTAAAAACAACAAAGATCCAGGAAATAATAATTCAATAGCTGGAAGACGATGCAAAGATGAAAATGTAAGACTAATAGGCATTAGCATGAAAAACCCAAAATGGACAACAAGAATAGGGGCAGAAGCAATAGGAGAAAACTTCCCAAATATGGGGAAGCAATCTGACATTCAGATAACCAGGTATATAGAACCCAAATAATATCCAACTCATTTAAAACTACACCCAGACATAATAATCAGGGTCCCAGAAATTTAGCATGAGAAAATACCAAAAGCAACTAGAGAAAACAAACAGATCATATTTAAAGGAAAATCAATCAGAATAACAGCAGATTTCTCAGCAGAAACCATTAAGTCAAGAAGAGCATGGAGCGAAGTATTTCAATGATTATAAGAAAACACCTGGCAAGCGCAGGGTCCTGAGTTCAATCCCAGGTACCACAAAAAAAAAAAAAAAAAAAAAAAAAAATTCTTGTAAGAAAATAAATTGCAAGCGCTGGCCTGATAGCTTAGCTGACTAGCTGACTAAAGCACCTGCTGAGGCAGAGTGCAGTGGCCAGGGTGGGAGACAGGCATGCTGTGCAGCACCCTCCCTGGGGTGCATGGAGCCGGCGTTGCGACTGGCTGTGGTGCGTACCTAGTACTCCCAGGTCTTGAGAGGCTGAGCGCAGGTGGATCACTACAACTCCGGATCTGTGTAGTAAGACCCTGAACGCCCTACATACCCTGTCCTAAATACAGAAAAATAAGAAAAAATGACAATCCAGACTGACATACCCTGAAAAATTATCTTTCAAGTTTAACAAAGAAGAAAAATGCTTCCAGCACTAAAAGCAACAAATTCATGACAACCAAACCAACCCTACACAGAATACTAAAGTACATCCTAGAAAAGAATCAAAACGACCGCAACTGCAAGAACGACAACCGAAAGAATCCACTAAACAGGGCAAACAATTAAACACAGGAGAAAAGCAGGGAACCACTAACAGGAAAATAACATGACAAACGTAAGTCAATACACATCAATTATAACCACCAATGTAAATGGACTCAATTCACCAATTAAAAGAAAATAGACTACCAGAGTGGATTAAGAAACAAAATCCAACAATATGTTGTATACAATAAACACATTTAACCCATAAAGAAATTCATAGGCAGAAAATCAAAGGATGGAAAATAATACTACATGCTCCATGACCTCTGAAGAAAGCCAGGATTGCTATACTATTCACAGGTAATCTGTTCAAACCAAGAATGATCAAATTATGTATGTGTCAAATACAAGAGCACCCAATTATGTAAGACAAATTTTAATGGACACAAAAAATCTAATAACCAATATCACAATGTTGACAGAGGGCTTTAACATCCTCTTATCTCAAACATTAGGTCAAGAGGACAAAACATTAGCAAAGGAGTAGAAGAACTGAAGCATACCTTTGAACAAATGGGCTTACAGGATATATACAGTGTTACACCAAACAACACCTGAATATGCATTATTTTCAGCTGCACATGGGATACTCTCTAAAATAGACAACAGGCTAGTGCATAGGTCATGCTTGAGTAAATGCAAGAAAATAAAAATTATCCCATGCATATTATCTGACAACAGTGCAATAAAGCTGGAAACTAACAACAAAAGAAACCACAAAAACATCAGAAACATATGAAAATTAAATAACATCCTCAACAACCAATGGGTTATAGTTGTAAGTAAATGATATCTACAGTCCAATGAAAATGCAAACACTGGGCTGGTCTGATAGTTCAGCGGACTAAAGCGCCAGCTTCGACAAGAGAACAGCAGCCAGGGTTCAATCCCCAGCATGCCGTGCTGGCCCTGCCTGCGGGGCATGCAGAGACAGCAACTCAAATTGGGCATGATGGCATGCACTTGTAATCCCAGTACTTGGGAGGCTGAAAATAGGAGGATCACTAATAGTAGTGAGACACTGTAGACCCTGTCCTAGATAGAAAAAAAGACAAAAATGCAAATACAACCTACAGCAATTTGGGGATGCAATGAAAACAGTTCACACAGGATGTCCTGTTTGCTTCTTGTATTATGGATAGCCACTAAGAAGATAACAATAGCCGGGTGTGGTGGCGCATGCCTGTAATCCTAGCACTCAGGAGGCTGAGGCAGGAGGATTGCTGTGAGTTCGAGACCAGCCTGAGCTACAAAGTGAGCTTAAGGCCAGCATGAGCTGTCTAGTGAGACCCTGTCTCAAAAAGACCAAAAAAAAAAAAAAAAAAAAAAAAAAAAAAAAAAAAAAAGATAACAATGTGCAATGTACTGATTAAAAAAAATTAAAAATTAAAAAAAAAAGTTCACAGAGGGAAATTTATACTAGGGAGCTCACACGTTAGCACAACAGAACAAAGGGACAGCCAAATAGCTCAGTGGATTAAAGCACTTGCAAGCAAGCACAGAGCCCAGGGTTCGATTCCCGGGTCCTGCCATGCTGGCCCTGCCCCCAGGGCACAGAGACCGCAATTGGAACTGGGCATGGTGGTGTGTGCCTGTAATCCAGCTCTTGGGAGACTCAAGTCAGATCTAGTAATGAGACCCTGAATACCCTATAGACCCTAAGGAAGAAAGAAAGAAAGAAAGAAAGAAAGAAAGAAAGAAAGAAAGAAAGAAAGAAAGAAAGAAAGAAAGAGAAAGAAACAAAGAAAAGAAAAGAAAGAAAGAAAGAAAGAAAGAAAGAAAGAAAGAAAGAAAGAAAGAAAGAAAGAAAGAAAGAAAGAGAAAACAGGGGGCCGGGGAGATGGCTCAGTGGAATAAGCACTTCTCTGGCAAGCGCAAGGGCCTGAGTTCAACCCCCAGTTGCACAAATAAAATAAATTAATTAATTAAAAAGAAAGAAAACAGTACAAAGACCCCACCCACTCCTCCTTGTTACTGGAAAGGCTAAAGCTCAAAGCCAGCACGTCTACCTTGACTGCCACACTGGGTAACCAGTGGACGATTACCCCCATTCTGCCCCACACGTAGTAAGCCAGATAGATGGAGAGCCCCACTTGGTGGAACCTGGACCTCTGCCAGATGGAGGGATCTGAGCCAGCTGTTATTTTTATCCAGGCATGCACCACCATGCCTGGCTGGAGATTTCTCAAGAAAACCCTTGCTGTGGTGCAGCAGGAGCTGAGCAGACTTGGGGCTCGGTGCCAGGCTATACTGGCCAGGTGCCCACACTGAACCACTGCCAAAATATCTTTTCATACACTTCTTTGCTATCTGTGTATTTTTTTTTTTTTGATAAATTGGTAAGTTGGTTGTCAAAAAAAAAAAAAAAACAATAACAACAACAACAAAAAAACACAATAAGAAAAAATAATAATTAATTATTATTTTTGGCGGAACCGGGGATTGAACTCAAGCCCTTGCACTTGCCAGGGAAGCACTTATTCCACTGAAAAAATAATTATCTTAGTGCTGCACCTCAAGCTATTACAAAAGGAAGAGCAAACCAAGCCCAAAGCCTAAGACAGGAAGAAATTATAAAGATTAATGTAGAAATCAATGCAATTGAGACAAAGAAAATAATGCAAAGAATTAATTCATGCAAAAGCTGGTTCTTTGAAAGTTTAAATAAAATTGATAGAGCTCTATCCAACCTCATCAAAAAGAGAGAAAAAACTCAAATCCAAGTAATAAGGAATGAAAAGCATAAAATCACTACATATCTTATGGAAATTCAGAAGATCAAGAAGTATTTTTAAAACCTTTAATGTCACAGAATCAAAGACAAAGAAGAAACAGACAGATGCTTAGATAGTTAAAAAGTACCAAAACTAAATCAAAAAGACATAAAAATTCTGTATATCCTAATATCTGCCAATGTAATTGAAAATGTAATAAAAAACTTACCAACAAAGAAAATCTTGGCTGAATTTTAGAAGAAATTCAGAGAAGATTTAATCCCCATACTTCTCAAATATTTCAATAAAATTGAAAAGGAATACTCCAAAATTTATTCCTGAAAGTAGTTATTATACAGTCAACAAAATTGGAGAAAGATTCAACCAGAAAGAGAATTATAGACCAATTTTCCTCATGAACATAGATGCAAAACTTCTCAGTTGATTAATACAAAACAGAATACAGCAAACCGTCAAGATTATATTCCATGACCAGGATCTTGCATGTCAGGGATGCAAGTTCAACATATGCAAACTTATAAATGTAATACACTATATCAATAGCACCAAAACCAAAACCCACACGATCATCTCAATAGATGACGAAATGGCTTTTGACAGAGTCCAACACTCATTCATAATGAAAGCACTACAGAAAATTGAAATAGATGGTGTATAACTCAATCTGATAGAAGGTTGAAGTTATGGTTTGTGTCTAGTTGTCCCCCCAAAGCCTCATGTAGTCATGAGGTGGGGACTTCTAGAGTTTGTGATTAACTCATGATCCACTGGGATTATGTGTGATCCAAGGCTGGGATTATGGGTCTTAGTACTGTTGGGATTATAGGTGTGAGTACATCCCCCAGCCTGGGGCAGAGAGCCTGAATGTAATATAACAGACAGAGAGACAGACTTTCTTTAGCGATTGCTCTTTGTTGTTGCTGTTCAGCCACCATGAGCTGCTGCTCTCTGCCATGTGCCCTCTGCCTGGAGCCAGCTGAATATGGACTGAAATCTCCAGTAACTGTGAGCTAAATAAACCTTTCCTCCCTTCATTTTGGGTGTTGGGTATTTATCCCAGCAATGAGAAGAGTAACTAAGACAGTTGAAAAGCCTGTGAAAAACCATAGCCATCTATGAAAAACCAGCAGCCAACATAATTCTAGGAGAACTCAGGTAATCTAAATCAGAGGCCGTCTTCACCACGGGGAATTTCATGTTCTCAGTTCCACCTGTGAGCACGAACAAACACGAGTTCCCACAGCCAGCTCAGGGTTGGCCTTTCTCAGTTGCTCTTTCACATCCTCGTGTGCACTGACTGCTGAGCACAAAGCAATTCTGCAACAAAAATCATGGGCCCAAGGTGGATGTACCATCCAGAGTGACCACAACCGACAGGCTCGAACTGCACCTGCGCTGTCCTGCTTCGAATGAAGATGGTGTGCAAAAGCAGGTGGAACTGCTGTTCATTATTCCCAAGCTATCAGAGGGTGGCACACTGAGCCCCACCATTACCAGAGATAAATATAATGCCTCAGAGTGGCTTATGATAAAGAGGACGGTTGTTTTTGCTTGAAAAATTGTAATGGTTTATGTTCTCTCCTGCATTAAAAAAATTCTACTGCACATATAATTAACCTCAAATGCCCAGACACTTCTCTAGGGGAAAAAAGCTTCAAGGTGTCTTTCAGAATGGCATTCGCAGTGGAAAAAAGTTACAACTTTGTTGACATAAAAATAATTGATGTTTGATGCAATAAAGCACTATTGTATTTGGGCTCACCTATCACTCTGATAGGCTGAGGAAAGAAGACATCAACTTTAAGCTCAGGGTAGTGAGAAACAATATCAAAATTCACTATACTAATAATTAAAATTATAAAAGGTCTGAATTTTATCAGAGTAAAGTTCACAAGACAAATCTTTACCATCACCAAAAAAAAAAAAAAAAAAAAAAAAATCCCATAATTTTTTCTTTTCTTTTCTCTCTTACTCTCACTCTCTCTCTCCTTTTTTTTTTTTTCCTTTTCTCTTTTTTGAGACTTTTTTGAAACTTACTGTGCAGTTCACCCTGGGCTTGGGCTTTCGTAACCCTCTTTACATGCAGATATCCTCCTGGCTCTATTCCCAGTTCTGCCAAAAAAAATAGTTATTTACCTGTACCTCCCAAAAGCTGGAATTCCAGGCATGTGCCACAAAGCCCAGTTTCTGTTATCATTTCTATTCTTGTGCAACATTATCCTCATTCAACCCATATAATAATGCCTAACCAATTTCTAAGCTACCAACAGAGAGATAATTTCCAATTATGGCTCAAACACGATTAGGAATACCATTTTATTGCTTATCATTGACATGTAGACCTACACCTACTGCTTTCCATCAGCTACAATTTTGCTGTTATTTATCATT
The DNA here is from genome assembly GCA_004027165.1 of Ctenomys sociabilis. Taxonomy (NCBI): domain Eukaryota; kingdom Metazoa; phylum Chordata; class Mammalia; order Rodentia; family Ctenomyidae; genus Ctenomys; species Ctenomys sociabilis. Next base: position 31,069 of record PVKA01022016.1, read on the forward strand.
CATTCCTACTTCATTTAGCATTTGTTTTGAGACCAGGTCTCACTTTGCAGTTCAAACTGGCCTTGAACTCTCTATATAGGCCAGCCTCAACTCAAAACTCACAGCATTCCTCATGCCTAAGCTCAAGTACTAGGATTACCGACATGTACCATCACAATTAGCTAGTATTTCATGTGTTTTTTTTTTGTTGTTGTTGTTTTTTTTGTCTTTTTTGAGACAGGGTCTCACTATGCAGTTCAGGCTAGCCTTAAGCTCACTTTGTAGCTCAAGCTGGTCTCGAACTCACAACAATCCTCCTGCCTCAGCCTCCCAAGTGCTGGGATTACAGGCATGCGCCACCATGCCCGGCTTAGTATTTTATGTTAAAAAGAGTGTCCAGCCAGGGAGATGGCTCAGTACAATAAGTGCTTGCCTGGCAAGTGCAAGGGCCTGAGTTCAATCCCTGGTTCTGCAAAAATAAGAATGTCCATAAAATATCCATAAATGATATTATGTGAGATATAATATTTCTCTATTTTTTCACCCATTACTAAATTACCTGTCAATGCACTACTTTCTGAAGATTCGAAGTTTGGGTTTAAAAGCCCTTCCTGGAAATTGTCCTTTACAGAAATACTTTCATCTTTCCTTCTTTGTATAATATATAATTTTTTGCCATTCTAAACAAGAAATATTACTTCTTTCTTTATCATCATCCTCAAACCCCTACTGAGACCCTGTTCCTAAACTATTAACAGCATAATTAGGTGGCTTAGCCAGCCACTTTTCTGTTACTGAGATAAAATTACAAATGATCACAATTTAGAGGAGAATTTTATCTAGCTTAATTTCAGTTCATGGTCTGCTAGATCAAAGGTACAAATATGAAGAGAAAGTGTCATCGTGAAGGAAATGGTACTGAGTCACCTAGCCCGGAAGGAGGAAAAGATGAGAGGAGCTGCATGGAAAAAAAGTGCTTTTCCAGGTCTTGCCTCTAGGGACCCATGTCCAACAGGTCTTCACATGCAAACAGCACATCCAGATACTGAAGTCACCAGTGAAGGAGTTCCCTAATGAGGATGGGCCCTTGGAAGTCAATCAACTTTCAAACTTTTAGGAAACTCAGGAGTCATTTTAGATATAAAGCAAATATCTGATCTGCTGCAGGGAGAAATAAAGTCACCCAGCACTGCACCATCTCACCCACACAGAAGCCTCACACCTGTACCATGAGGACCCCCGCAACCCAACAGAAAGGTGAGGAGTGGGCCGCAGGTTCTGAGCTGGCACAGGCAGTGCTCTGACCATGGCGAAGTCACCTCACTGGGATGGGAGGCTTAGGTACTGCCAGATGCCTTGGTCCCCCAGAGAGGGTTAGAAGGGATAAAAAATGTGCACCAGTGACAGCTGACATTAGAAACAAAGTTAACCACCTGATCCAGCTGGCTCAGTTTCTGCCACAGCTCATTCAGCCCACTCCCAAGGAGAAGTTAAGCACCCACAAGGCCCGCTCCTTACCAAATTAGAATTTATCAGAAATGATGCTAAGTTCGCAGATATGGAAGTTACTCTCAATCTACAGTTTTAGGGTAATGTTATTGTGTGTATGCACATATCTTTTCAAAGAACATTTGTGGACATCAGGTTGTTTGAAAACTGTTGAGCTCTATCTAAAACATAAGTAGATTTCATAAAAATATGCATTATGCTTGTAAAATATGAAATAAAATTGGTTTTATAATACAATGATGGAAAAATTGACATGTAGTAATTTTTTATTTTTTCAGTACTAGGGATGGAACTCAGGACTTGGCTTGCATTTGTGTGGCTGGTGCTTATGCCACTATGCCCCTAGCCCTGCAACAAAATTTTAAATAGAAAGTTAGTAGAAAGATGATGACAAAAATTCATTTTTATATCGCATTATCAAAAAAATTTTTAAAACAAGACAAAGGAGATAAGAATAACCAGCAAAAACACTGAAGCTACTGACATAGATAAAATACAATTTAATTCATTTGTGGATTTAACATGTCATAAAAAAATCAGTAAATAATAACATCATTAATTTGATTAAAGACAGTGGTAAACCACCATACTATTCCTTCTAAAAACATGTGCAAGGCAACTTTCCAGAACGCGCTGAGAGGTGGAGGAGCGGTGGGTGCTCGACCTGCGCACGGATACCCGCTCCTTCCTGCCTACCCAACCGCGGCCTACCCCGCTCACCGCCTGTAGAAAATGGTGAAAGAAACGACTTTTTATGATGTTTTGGACGTCAAGCCCAACGCTACCCAAGAAGAACTAAAAAAGGCTTATAGAAAACTGGCTTGAAGTACCATCCTGATAAGAATCCAAATGAAGGCGAAAAGTTTAAACAGATTTCTCAAGCTTATGAAGTGCTCTCTGATGCCAAGAAAAGGGAATTATATGACAAAGGAGGAGAACAGGCAATTAAGGAGGGTGGAAGGGCCAGGGAGATGGCTCAGTGGAGTAAGCGCTTCCCTGGCAAGTGCAAAGGCCTGAGTTCAATCCCTGGTTCTGCCAAAAAAAAAAAAAAATAAGACCTTAGCCGGGCATGGTGGTGCATGCCTGTAATCCCAGCACTCGGGAGGCTGCGGCAGGAGGACTGTTGTGAGTTCGAGACCAGCCTGAGCTACAAAGTGAGCTTAAGGCCAGCCTGAACTGCACAGTGAGACCCTGTCTCAAAAAGACAAAAAAAAAAAGGAGGGTGGAGCAGGCGCAGGTTTTGGCTCCCCCATGGATATCTTTGATATGTTTTTTGGAGGAGGAAGAAGGATGCAGAGAGAAAGGAGAGGTAAAAATGCGGTGCACCAGCTCTCAGTTACCTTAGAAGATTTATATAATGGTGCCACAAGGAAATTGGCTCTGCAAAAGAATGGGATTTGTGACAAATGTGCAGGCCAAGGTGGTAAGAAAGGAGCTGTAGGGTGCTGTCCCAACTGCCAAGGTACTGAAATGCAAATGAGAATTCATCAGATAGGACCTGGAATGGTCCAGCAAATCCAGTCTGTGTGCATGGAGTGCCAGGGCCGTGGAGAACGCATCAGCCCTAAAGACAATGGAAGGAAGATAGTTAGAGACAAGAAGATTCTAGAAGTTCATATTGACAAAGGCATGAAAGATGGTCAGAAGATAACATTCCATGGTGAAGGAGACCAGGAACCAGGGCTGGAGCCAGGAGATATTATCATTATGTTAGATCAGAAGGACCATGCTGCTTTTACTAGACAAGGAGATCTTTTCATGTGTATGGATGTACAGCCAGGTGAAGCACTGTGTGGCTTCCAAAAGCCAATATCCACTCTTGGCAACTGAACGATACTCATCACCTCTCATCCAGGTCAAATTGTCAAGCATGGAGACATCAAGTGTGTGCTAAATGAAGGCAATTTATCGTAGACCATATGAAAAAGGTCGTCTAATCATTGAATTTAAGGTAAACTTTCCTGAAAATGGCTTTCTCTTTCCTGATAAACTCTCAATGCTGGAAAAACTCTTACCTGAGAGGAATGAAGTGGAAGAGACGGACGAAATGGATCAGGTAGAAATGGTGGATTTTGATCCAAATCAGGAAAGACGATGCCATTATAGTGGAGAAGCCTATGAGGATGACGAACATCACCCCAGAGGTGGTGTCAGTGTCAGACCTCTCAATGGGGCCAGTGAATAATACCTCGCTGCTGGCGTGTGGTGTGCAGCAGTGAGTGAGCGAAGGGCTAGAATCATCATGTACTCACTACTCGCTATTGTTTTTGTTTCAATATTCAATTATAGTAGTGTTTTAAAAGTTAAATGAAAAATAAACACAAATACAAAAGCTCTGACTTTGCCCTATATGTATGATGACTTCACTGTGGAAGATAAGTTTCATACCTGTAAAAAGTACCTAACCCTGGTGTCTATTAGGCCATGCCTTGTAACTGATTTCAGTTGTATACATGGACAAGCTTAGACTAAAATGCTAGATACATGTGTTGACTTTAGTGTATGACCCTTCATTGTTAAGCTATGGATTAAAACTGTATTTAACTGGCAATCAGAAAAAGGAAACAGTTTGTGGAAATGTTGGTCTGTCTATAATTATTTGTATTAAGTGGGACTCATTGTGATGCCTCTGCATTCTACTGCCTCAATTATTTCTTGAAGGTGACATAAAATCTAATTCAGCCTGTGATAACAGTGATAGAAATGATACCTTTCCAAAGAAGGGGTTTATCATAGTGCCTCTTCTTATGGGCCTGCATTTTTAGAACTGCAGTCCTTTCTGCTGTGCCATCTTTTTCAATATATACATATACATACATATATATACATATATATGTATATATATCGGTTGACCACTCCTAGTTACATTGTTTTTTCTTTCTCTTTGGACCATGATAAACACTTGAGTTGTAACTTCAGAACTGAGTAACTGAAATTAAAGTGAAGAGACTACATGGAAAGGTAATTTGCATGTGTAATATAAGAAGGTGTTCCATAGGTATGTTACAGGCTTACTTTAACCTATTTGACTTAATGCTCCAAAGTAACTATAATTTAAAGGTAATAGTATAGCAAATTACGATGAATAGCTTGTATGTTTAAAAGTCATGTTCACATGTTTATTCTGGGTATCAGAATTTAAGCAATTGTTAAATTGTATGAATGTCTTAATATACTGATTACAAAGCAAAAATAAATAAATAAAAAAAAACATGTGCAAGGAAAATACTTATTATGTGAAAACATTTATTCTTTATTTTTTTGTATTTTAGGGACAGGCCCACAGGGTGTTCAGGGTCTCACTGCTAGATGACTCTTAATAATCCACCTAAAACATAGTGAACGTACAAGAGCCAGGGAGATAGCTGAGTAGAATGAGCACTCACTTGGTAAACGCAATGGCCCAAGTTTAATCCCCGGTTCCACCAAAAAAAAAAAAAAAAAAAAAAGGAAAAGTTAATATACATACATTTAATCCAGATATCTACTTTAAGAATCAAGAGGGAGAAAAAAAAAGGAACACTATAGTTGCTGACTAGAGCCCAAATGACACTTGAGACAAACCCATCCCGACCAGGCCTCTCCCTGGACATTGACGCTTTTCAGCCAGCCTACTGACTCATTGCACTGAACCAGAATTTGCTCCTAGCTTTGCAGAGCTCCAGAGCCTTCTTGCTGTACTCATGTTTTTGTTTTGCTTTTTTTTTTTTTTTTTTTTGAAAGAGAATTATGCCTTTATTTCTTGTTTTGCCAGTCAGGCAGCTGAATACTTTGCTTTTTGGTGATCAGTCAAAGAGACCAAATCCCATATCCTCATCTGACTCCTCCGCCTCTTCCTTGGTTTCCACCTTGGCTGGGGCAGCTGCAGCAGCAGGGGGAGCAGCCACAAATGCAGATGGACCAGCTAAGAAGGCCTTGACCTTTCCAGCAAGTGAGAAGGTGTAATCGGTCTCCACAAACAAAGCCAGGACCTGCCTGTACCCACTGATGATAGAATGGGGCCCTGAGGCAACAGCTGGGTAACCAATCTGCAGACAAACACTGGCAACACGCGGACCCCTCCAGAAAGAGAACGCAGAGTTTCCTCTGTGATGTCAAGGACTTCCGGGTTGCAGATGCTTCCATTGTCAAACACTTGCTGAATGACCAGCCCAGAGGAGAGTGGGGAGATGTTCAACATGTTCAGGAGGGTCGCCTCGCTGGCTCCCACTTTGTCCCCAGTCTAATCGGCTGTACATCACTAAGGATTTCAATGGTGCCCCTGGAGATTTTAGTGGTGATGCCCAGAGCCTGGAAGGAGGTCTTCTCAGGCCCCAGACCAGTGTTCTGCGCAGGCACGGTGACTTCACATGGTGCAATGGCCCCTTATTGGCCAGCAGCATATCCCTGATCTCAGTGAGGTCCTCCTTGGTAAACACAAAGCTCACATTCCCCCATGTATGAGGCAACAGTTTCTCCAGAGCTGGGTTGTTTTCCAGATGCCCTCGGATGGCCTTGTGCATCATGGTATTCTTGCCCATCGGCACCACAGCCTTCCCTCGGAGGGACATTCAGATCTGCTGCATCTGCTTGGAGCCCACACCATCTGCTCCCATAGTGAAGCATTTTGTATAATCATCCAAAAGCTAGGTGATCTTTAGGAAGTAGTTAGATTTCCAGTCGCCCTGTCTTCCCTGGGCATCATGGCGGTGCGTCAGGGATTGCCATGGAGGGTTTAAAGACAATGTCACTCTCACAAGGACGCCTGGAAAGAGGAGGTGTTTTGCTTTTTTCTTGTTAGCACTGAATATAGGATCACAGTTGCCACTGAACTTCCAAAGTACGTGTTGTGTCGAGAAAACCATTAAACCTAAAAAAGAATCTTAGTCCACTCAATGGAAGAATATATTGTAACAAAAGGAAAAGCCTAAGTTTATCAGAAAGAGAAAATTGAGGCATTTAGCTTCATGGAACAGACTTCCTTGAACACAGTTTCAGTAAGAAAAATAAAACCATGCCAAAAGGGGAATATAACTAATAGACTAAGAATGTGGTATCATGCCGGGCGTGGTGGCACATACCTGTAATCCCAGCACTCGGGAGGCTGAGGCAGGAGGATTGTTGTGAGTTCGAGACCAGCCTGAGCTACAAAGTGAGCTTAAGGCCAGCCTGAACTGCATAGTGAGACCCTGTCTCAAAA
>PVKA01022017.1:7947-37861 GCA_004027165.1 Ctenomys sociabilis
AAAAAAAAAAAAAAAAAAAAAAAAAAAAAAAAAAAAAAAAAAAAAAAAAAAAAAAAAAAAAAAAAAAAAAAAAAAAAAAAAAAAAAAAAAAAAAAAAAAAAAAAAAAAAAAAAAAAAAAAAAAAAAAAAAAAAAAAAAAAAAAAAAAAAAAAAAAAAAAAAAAAAAAAAAAAAAAAAAAAAAAAAAAAAAAAAAAGGCACATTTCTGAGTATGGTCCAATAACCAAATACTGAGAGAGCTGCATCTTTTAAGTTGCAGAGACAGGTAGCATTTGGGACCATTGTGACCTAGGGCAAGAGAAAAGATACCCAAACAGCATCAAAGAAAGGAATCTCCTTTTGCTCCCACAAATACAACCAGATATTCTACCAGCTATACCACCTACAATGCTGCAGAACTCAGGGCCTGCTTGGGAACTGTCTTCCTCCTAGTCAAGAGCTTTGAATGCCCAAGAGCTCTGGGTCCTCCTTACCTCCTTACTGGAAGATACACTGTAGTGCAGATAGAGAGCGTGAGGGCAGCTTGTCCAGTAAAACACCATGGCCATCAGAATTGTAGGAAAATGGACGGAACTTGAGGCCATAAACTAAGTGATGTAAATCAGACAGAAGTTTGTACCACAGTTGTTATCATATGAGAGAATCTAATATATGTACTCTACAGAGCTACAAAAAATGGAAATATCAGAATACAGTGGTAGGGCCTGTGGGGATGTGAAGGGAATCTGAAGGAGAGAGGGGAGAGGACAGTAGAACAAAAGGAAAAGAAGTGATCAGGAAGTGATGTACCCACATATCATTTATGCAAGATGAATGGCATTAGTATATATTGCAAACATATAACTAAAAGAGGAAGAAGAAAAAATATAAAATGGGTGCAATTATCTAAAACATTTACATAATATAGCAAAATCTTTATTAGTAGTATGCTAACTAATGATATTTTTAATGAAAATTTTTGTAACTTAAAAATATCTTTAACACTGAGAACATCTATGTTTTATAGTATGTTCATATGCTTTCTAGTAAAATTGGTAATCATTACTAATTGTGAACTATTCTAGATTTTTTTCCATATGTTCTTCCTACATGGAATATTTTCATCTTTTTGATGCATTATAACTTTGTTATGCATATTCCCCTAATATTAATTAAATTTGTGAATACATACCTATCTTCAGGCCTATAAAGTTGTGTTACTCTTGCTGTTTTCAGATTCATGTTAGTAAAATAAAACCTCACACCAACCTGGCTCTCACTGGCTTCACAGTGCTTTTCACATAATTTTTCACTGTTTTTCTTTCATGTTATATATTTTAAATTTAATCATTTGTTCCCAAGTGTAAAAATTCATATTCAAAATATTTTCATAATTCTTGTACTTATATTGTTACCAATTCTAAGTATTTAATGCTTTTAAGAGGTGTTGTTTATATAAAAATAATTTTGCATTTATATATATAGAAGTTTCTCTAATTCATGAAATGAATAGTTTAGAATTATCCTAATAACTTTTTCTCAAATATAAGGAAAGCATTGAATTTCCACTGATATACAGAAATGGAAACTCAGTGTTTCATTTCTTATAGGCCATGTTCCTCTAATAAAATTTTCCTAAAATATAACTAACTTTCAACTATCTTCTCTAAATTTTTGATATTTTCCTGAGAACCTTCAATGGCATTTCTCTTCCCGTCTTTCTTTCTCCCCTCTGCCCCCGCTAGGAATTTCACTTCGGTGCTCACACTCGCCAAGCACGCTGTGCTGCCAGCTACATCCCTGTCGCTGAACTTCAAATTTAGCGGAGAGAAAATGATAAACTGAAGGACTTTTTATTAGTACTTTGTTTTCTTGTTTGTTTTCTGTTTTTCTTTATTTGAATTTTTCAAATTCTTCAAATAATTTTCCACTTTCATGAAAATCTTCCTGATTTCTTTTACAGGAGAATTTTTCTCTAAAAATATTTTATTTATTTATTTATTTATTTATTTATTTATTTATTTATTTATTTTGTCTTTTTTGAGACAGGGTCTCATTATGCAGTTCAGGCTGGCCTTAAGCTCACTTTGTAGCTCAGGCTGATCTCGAACTCACAACAATCCTCCTGCCTCAGCCTCCCGAGTGCTGGGATTACAGGCCTGCGCCACCACGCCCGGCTTCTAAAAATATTTTATGAATTACTTCTTTTTTTTTCTTTTTTGTATGTTAGGGAAGGGTCTGCAGGGTGTTCAGGGTCTCACTACTAGATCACACTCATAGTTATCTACCTGTTTACAGCCTCCCAAGCACTGGGATTCCAGGCACGTGCCACCACGCCTAGCCTCAATTGCTGTCTCAGAGTGTCCTGGGGGCAGGGCCGGCACCAAGGCCTTGGGATCAAACCCAACCCCTGTGCCTGCTTGGTGGCACTTTAATCATCTGAGCTATTTGAATGGGCTTTATGAATTACTTCTTTATTCACAGATTTTGATTTTTAGAAATTGCTGAAGGTTGCCAGAGGCAACAAATATAAGTACGTGGGACTTTCAAAAATGAGAAGATTTATTAATTTTAACTCAAGAAATTTTATAGGTTCAGCAGTGATAGCTCTTCATTCCTCTTCATTTCAAATAATTAGTCATTGTCCAATTTATTTTTATTTTTTCCATTTGTCTTTAGTCACTGAGTAGTTTGATAAATGCACCAGGAATGTAACTGTACTATTGCACCACTAGTTGATAACATCATCTATGTAGTTTACCAATCTCCACTTTGAAGATTACATGAATTTTTCAGTTTTAATCACATCCATAGATTCTAATAAATGAAGGTTTTGATCTTGGAAAATATTTGATACTTAGACCACACAAAGCTTTCTATGTTATTCTTGGGTGCTTAATTCATGGAATCTTAACATAAAATAAAATAAAACAAGACATACACTAGGTTGCAAAAAAAATTTTGGTTCTGATTTTTCCAAGTACAAATACTTACCAAGACCACAACATTAGAACAAAGGACAGGGACAGTTTCATGCCATTCAAATGACAGGTGAGAAGATGCCAGCTGAGGATAACGGGAAGTTGCTAGCAACTGCTGGGTGAGCAGGCATTGGCAACTTCCAAATATATCTAAAAGCCAACAGTAGTTTTGCCTAACTTTCTTTTCTAACATATTTCAACTCAGTTTGCAAATATAATTTCTTTTGTACAACTCCCTCCTGGAAATTTTCTAGAATGGAAATGTTCCATTCTCAAAAAAATTGACTAATCTCTTAAATTTTTCCTTAACTAAGACTTTCTTAGTTAGTTCAAATACAAGTATATTTCCCTGATAACATAAAGTAAGACTAATTTTGGAGGAAAATAAAAATGCATGGACTTTTATAGTGATAAAGAAGAAAAAAGCTGAGTTTGGTTTGTGTAAATTGCAACAATGTATGCTGACAAAAGGAATATAGAAAGGTTCTTCTGCCCATGAGGAAGCTAAATGGATAGTGAACAATTATTGTTTAAACCATATGATTACCCTTGTGTTTAGGGTAATCTGAATTATTTAGATTACTTTACATTGATAGAAGAATATCACTTTAGCCCAATTATATGGTACGAGTAATTTTTCTCTTGGAATTTAATTTTATTTCCTGTCTATAACCGTTATAACATTCTAAAAAGTAATTTCAGTCTTACTTTTCAGGATTAAAAATAGAACATAACGTTCATTTAAGGGTTACACAAATGATTCTACTCTATACCCAAAGATATTCTGAGTGTTGTTTATATATTTCTCATAGCTACCACTTTTGAGTAAAGATGAGAGTAAAAGATAGTTTGTATGCAAAGAGATGTGATTTTCTACTTGAGAACTAAGAACCAGTATGTCCAATAGTCATCAAACTTTCAGTAAAATACAAGTGTGGAGCTGCTGGAGAACAGTGAGAGTATAGTAGGTCACTAGGGCTGGGAACAAGGGCACATCTTCTCCATAAAGTAAAATTTGTTCCTTTGAGAAATAACTCCTTACTTTAATTTAGCTGTATTACTGGCTGAAGTCATAGCCAGTAACATTCAAAATTCTGGAAAAAGAGTTATAAGATATTTTTGAAATTTTGCCATAAAAAAGCAATAGTACAGACTTCAAGGTTTTGGAAATAAATTAGTGTCTACTGCTTCTATCTAAATTTGGGAGTCATTATGTGCTCATTAATAAGAAATCAAATCATCATAAGCTATGTACATCATATTTAGGCACTAATTTTTTCACATGCTAATTAAAGATAAAAAGGACCTCCAGATATTTATATGATATATTATTTCCAAATGAGAATAAAAGGATTTAGATGTATATTCAAATCCAGAAGTGATTCTGAAGTAAGGAAGATAGGCCTTCTGGGTAGATAACAAGCAATACATTTAGTTTTTCATTTAGTCTGGAGTGAAAGCCGGTTCTAAGTGAGCATTGAAATTGATTTGTAGCCATTTGTTCACAGTCTGGAAGGATGATCAAAGATATGGGGGGAAAAGCAGGATTAGAGGAGGTCTAAAGTATATGAAATTCCAACTACCTAGTGACTCTGTAGACATTCATGTTCCATTCATGTACTTGCCAAAGATTTTCCTCTGCAGAGAATCACATGGAAAAGATGATATATACTATGCATGTAATTCTGGTTGTTTTCCCTCAACCTCTGTGTATGGACTAGACCAATAAAAACAATAGCTCTGGTGACAGTGATGGAATAGCAAAATTTCTGCTCACCAGGTTGACCATGTTATTGCTATATTAAATATTTAGCCTGTCAGCAACAAAGGTAAATTGTATTCTCTATGTGGAACAATTTCCTGGTGTTAGATTGATTACATTAAAGCAACTATATCCCACAAGATGTAGTTAGTTTTTCTTACCTTGAAATTACCATCTGTTTCACTTGCCATCATAGCATTTTGTACACAATTGTTTGGGTTAAAAGAATACATTTCACATTGCAAGTAGTGTAGCTTAAGTTTGAAGGATTCATAGGTAATATCACATGTCCCACTTGTCATAAACAATTTACTTAGTGAAATAAATACATGTCTTCCAAATACATATGACAACATATTTAAAGCATGGGATTATGCTCATGACTTCTATTATATTCTTTCCATGAGCAACCTGTGAGAGGTAAAAAATATGCTGATTTGTGAATTAAAGAGTGAAAGTGATAGTACTTTCTCTCCTGGTGACAGTAATATCTCTGTGATCAGTAATTGTGATTGAAATTTAACTGGATTGGAGAATATCTATCATATTAACTCAATTATGGGTATGTTTATGGTTTATCTCTAGAGATGAAAGCCTGAGGCCCAACAAATTGAGAGAATAAGACCTACTCTGATTATGGGTAACATCCTAAAGGCTTTCTGCCCAGATGCAAAAAGGGGAAGAAGAAAGAAGTTAGCCTGCACTGCAAAAGCTCCTTCTGCTATTTTTTTTTGCCCTTACCTGTGGACTGTAACAGTAGCTTCTTCAGCCTGGAAACTCCCCAGAGAACTTCTAGTGTTTCATTGCAGAGTGACAGAGCATTTCCTAACTCATTCTGTGGCTTCCTCCAGCCTCATTGGTTCTCCAGTATGCTGAAATTTTGGAATTTCCCACCTCTTTTCCAGCAAGTCAAGACAACATAGACAAATGCAGATAACCTCTGTTGCCATAGGTCCCTAACCAGTACATTTACACTCCATATTTCTCTGATAATACCCACAGGCTTCTGCTGTTGCTGGTGTGGCCATCCTGGTTCTTAAGGGCATTTTTCTTTGTTTCAAAGAAGACACAGTATTGTTCCATAAAGTTGAAAGTTGTACGTTGGTCATCAGTTATCTTACTTACATTTTATATGATCTTGAGCTATCAGTCAGTGAAGAAAATGCATCTATTTGATGAGTGATTGATTAAGATTACAAATGAAATAGCATCCCTGTTATTCAACAAGGTGTCTAAGGGTATTTATTGTATCTGGAATCTCAATTTGGTTCCTATCTTAATCCTTTAGTGTCAAATAGTAAAATTAATGTGAAATTAGAGCAAAAAAAAAAAAAAAAGAAAGAAAGCCATCAAATATTTTGTTTCTTAAAGAATGATTTTTTTTAATTCAGCAGGAAAAGTCAACCCTACTGAGTTCTTATCCAAGAACAAAGGAAACAAGAGTGGTTAATGGCAGATCCAGTATCCATTCACAACCAGGTACACAAATAGAAAAAATCGACACCTATGCACATTTGATACTGGCAGTTAGTTATTCATGTACTTATATACGTTTACGTTTTTTGAACTATGTTAATTACCTGTGTTTTTCATCATTTCATAAAATGGTTGTTAGTTCTTTTCATACTTTAGTCTGTAGGTATAAAATATTCAAAAGGGACTATGAATGAAGGAAACAATACCATAGCATACGCATATACCCAATGACTATCACTCAGATTTGCATCTATGTGCATCTCTGTGGCCACCATGTCAATTTGGGGTATGTAGAAGAGGAATGTTGCTGTACAAAGGAAAATTACATCTTGGTAAGAAAAACCATAGATTGTTTTTCTTGTTTAACTATGGTCAGTGCTATGAGGGATAATTAACTCTTTGCCCTCATCTTCACATCACTTTGTGTATTCTGACTATCCTGGTGATGGGGTTATGCAAACCCCATTTCTACCTTATTAGCTGGGTTCCTACAGATGTGGCCAACAGAGAATTTTAGAGAAAGTAAAAACAATTCCTTGCTTTTTTGTTTCTTATTATTGCTTAGTCATAGTTGCAGTGATAGTTACTTCAAGGAATAGAAATTGATTTCACTCTTGAGTTTTCTTACCCTATCCAAATCAGCCTTGCTATATCTTCTTGATACACCACAATAGTTGGTTCTTCCTCTTACATCTCTCAGTTCTTGAGTCTTAACTCCATGGGGCAACTTTAGTTTTAGAAATACCAAGTTGTACTTATTAACTCAGGTCTTAGGTGGCAACTCCTCTTTGCAATAATTAACTCTAAAACACCTTTTCCTTTTGTTTCTAATTCTAGGTAGATGTTCACCACTAAAGTGCATAGCTGATGATTTCCATATCAATTTATCTCTGTTAAAATAGTTGTCATGATTTCTACTTACTGTCTGGGCTCCAACTAATATGGAAATTATATTAAATATGCAAAATATCATTAGTGATGTAAATTTCTTTTTTCCAGGAACATAACAAAGAAACGATGAGAAATGTAAAGTAACTATAGTAGTATGTTATGCAGAAGATAACTTCATACAATATCAGAGTTAATTTTTAAAAAGTTTGATAATCTGTGGACTTTTTCAACACAGTCCATTTTTCTCTGCCTAGAACTTTTAATTCATCAATTGAGCTGATATTTATCTAGCATCTAGTATATATCTGGATGAGTGCTGAGGATAAAGTTTTAGTGAAAACTTTCAAAGTATAAATAATGGAAGAAAAAAATATATTCTTGCTGTCACATAGCTTAATATCTATAGCAGTAGAAAGATATTAACCAAGCGGTAGGATAGATCCCTGATTACAAACTCTGATACAATAAATGTTTGAAAGGAAAAAGCATGAAATCGGGAGGAAGATACAGGAAAAAAAAATGTCATTCTTGTGAATCAGAGCACTTTCTCAGATGAGTGACAACTGACCTGAAATTTGAAGGTTTAAAGAAGCTAATCATTACAACAAAGTATAAATGAAAAAATATCTCAAGCTTCAACAGAATTTTGAAAAGGAATCATAATCAAATCTTTAATTAAGAGCAAGCAGGCAGAATTCTACCTCTTCCTTTCTTTTGCTTTATGGTTATTTCTTTTTCTCTCCATAGTCTTTGAAATGTAATCGGTAGACAGTGACATAATTAATGTCTTCTATTTAGTGAGTTGGGAAATGTGTGTAAAATGATGTTACCTCTTCACAATCAAGGCAATATATTTACCCTTTATTTCTTGTGTTCAATTATTTTTTTAGAAGTTTCTGATTTGCTTCTATTTAATAGGAACACTGAAAATGAGATATACCCTCTTAAAACCTTAAAATGCTTGACAACTTCTTGTTCACATTGTAAAATAATTTTTTGAAACTTATCTGTTTCAAAAAATAAGAAAATAAGAACATATTTGTAAGCTATAAACATGATTGGATAATAACTAAAATACATAAGCAAGTCATACAGTTCAACAACAAAATACCAGTATATACAAAGGTCCTAAGCAAATCTTTCCTCCTAAAAAAGTTATACACATGCCCAACAGATACATGAAAAGGAATTTTAAAGAAAAAACTTCAACCTTAATACCAAATTTCAGAAAAATATAAATTCAAGTCACAACTAGGTATCATGTCAAATCTATTGTGTTAGAAATCATGGAAAACTCAAGAGATGCGAATTTTTGACACTGAGAAAAGGAAGCTTTTACAATGGTGGGGGTTCAAATTGCTTCAACTATTATGGAAAATGGTAGAAATACTCCTCAAATATCTGATTGTGGAACTACCAGGAGAACTAGCAGTCTCACTGTGGTTGTATTTCTTAAGGGAATGACATGCACCACAGATATTTTCCTCTAAGCTTACAGTGTAGTGTTTTCTCAACTCTGAATAATTAAATACGCCATTGGTACATGCCCACCTGTTAGTTATAGGTGAATAAACAAAAAATGAAGTGTAAGAGTTCATAAACATACATTGGAATTGTAACTGCTAGAAACAGATGAATGTATAAATGAACACACACACACACACACACACACACACACACGAGTATCTGACTTCCTCTTTTCAAAATATACCTAATGAGAGAGAAAGACACCAAATATCCTTGCTCATCTCAAAAAATAAAATGCCAAGCAATCATATATTCAAAGAGTGGAATAATTTTCAGGCTTAAGAAAGGAAATCTTACCATTTGTGTCAATGCGTGCCAACCTTGGGGTAATTATTTAAATAAAATAGCCCAGACAGAGATCAGAAATATCTGTACAACACTGTTTGTATAAGGATAATTTTTTTGAAAAGAAATGAAATGAAGCAATTAATAGACAATGATTATTCATGGAACTGAAGAGGGTAGAACTGAAGTCATCAGTATTTTAACTTGTTCAGTGCCACTTTTACATTGCATACATATATCAAGTTATCACTTTGTAGCTTTGAAATATATATGCAAACTAAAAACAGTAGTAAAACCATGCATGAAAAAGTATTTCTCCAACTAATAATAGTATCAAT
Organism: Ctenomys sociabilis; assembly: GCA_004027165.1. Lineage (NCBI taxonomy): Eukaryota > Metazoa > Chordata > Mammalia > Rodentia > Ctenomyidae > Ctenomys > Ctenomys sociabilis. The sequence goes on from PVKA01022017.1 coordinate 17,186, forward strand.
AATTATTATATATATATATAAAAGAAATAGTGAATGTTAAAAGCAGATTTTCCATGTGAAGAAGAAATTTATTTCTGAGCCAGTATCAAAAATATTTTCTTATTTTAAGAGATTCATGGTTTCCATTTAAGCTTATGTTTTATTTTGAATTGCTTTTGTGTGGTATGATTTAAGGGCCCAATTTCTTCCACTTAAAGATGGGCATTCATCATCATTTCCGGTACGCCTCTATCCTGGAGGGACATGATGGTGTCGCTGGGAGAACCTGTGCAGCTGGGGAGGGATGTCTGCAGAGTGATCCAGCTTCTAGAGACACTGCAGCGGAGCGGGGGAGGGGGGTCACCACAGAAGCTGCATGCTGTGGAGTCCTCCAGAGCAATTCCGCAGTGCCACGCGAAGGGTGTATGAGCGTGTGTCTACGGGGCGGTGCACAGCAGCAGTAGTCCTGAGTCTGAACCACTGCCACCGCTGCGGGCACTGTGGTTGGATGCACCAGCGAGGCCGACTCCCACCCCTACTTCGTGGAGCTGCCCAAGATGGAGGAGGGGTTCAGCTCCAACATCCCGGGGTTGGGGGAGCACAGAGCAGAGCTCGACCATCTACATCTCAGGAATAATCCAGGCGGAATTGCAGACAGGCACTGGTCCTCAAGTGTGGAGAACAGCTGCTCTTTGTGAAGGGCGTGAGCGTCCAGGGCATGCACCAGAGAAGGCCGTGGAGCTGCTGAAGGCCGCCCAGGGCCAGGTATAGCTGGTGGTGCACTACATCCCCGAGGTTCTGGAGGAGATGGAGTCGTGCTTCCAGAAAATGCGGTCAGTCAAGCGAGGCCAGCAGATATAGTGAGTGCAGGCAGCAGACCTAGTGTGCGTGGCCGCACCGGTCCCAGAACTCCAGATGGCCCTGAGGCCAGCAACGGTAACAGCAGACTTCCCGTGACTCCTTTTGCATCTTGTGAACATCTGTTTTCACATCACTTGTGGGTGGTTCCAAAGATTCATACACTTTTATCGTGACAAGAAAAATTCAAAGGTGATGAAAACAGCTCCGTCCTGCTGTTTTTACAGGCCTTTTTCAAATACAGATTTTGTTGTTAAAGTTGTTACAGATTTTTAAATTTTTTTTATTATTAAGATGTACTTTTACAGTCTTAATTTTTTTTTTTACAGTACTTGGGATTGAACTCAGGAACCTATACTTGCCAGGCAAGCACTTATTCTACTGAGATATCTCCCTGGCCCATAACAGTAATTTTATTTTATTAGTATATTTTAACAATTTTATTGAGAAACAAATAGCAATGAGATAGTTTCAAAGCCAACTAGTAGGTCAGTTTCAATAATTAATACATTGCATTTTGTTGTCTTATTGGTTATTCATAGTACAGGATGTAGACATGATATCCTGTCCACAAACACTACAGAACAAATCTTTCTATTTGTTGAATTAAGAGAAATCAGCTGTATTTCTGTCCTAATTATTTTGTATATACAGATACAAAATGGTCCTTCATTTGTGCCCCATTTTTTGTTTGGTTTTGTTAGAGAAGGGTATTCCATTGTCATTTAAATATTACAGGTGCGTGAATTCAGCAAAATGTTCCAGTATGGTACAGTAGTCCATAATAGTGGGTTAGCTGTAGGACTGGCAATGTCAGAAGTTGCATAACAGTAATTTTAAAGATATGATTAATTGCACAACAGCCTCTTGAGTCTCTCACTCTGCGTCCCTCCAAGCTCAGAACCAATTCGAGGAGAAGAAGAAGAGGATCAGATGGAGATGCATAGGGAAGGTGACTGAGCTGGGAATGCACTAAGCTACACAGGCTTCTCTGGGACTCGTTAGGAGGGAAGGAGATGGCTCAAGCCCCTTGACCCAGGGTGTCACTGTTCTACTGAGAGAACCAAGTGGTTGTGGCTGGGCCTACTGTCTGCACTCCAGCAGACATGAAAGAGTTGGACTTTATTTTCACTCTCCACTGGCAAGAACACCTGTACTGTCGTGGGAGATGCTGTAAAGAAGGCGATCACTGAAAAATACAATGACTTTGGCCTAATCACTCGTTTGTGTTTTCAAAAAAGAAAAAGTGGGCATTCGTTAACATTGCTTCAAGAAGGATAGAAATGTATACATTTTTCTGTATGTTTGTGAGCACTAAGTCATAAAAGATTATGAAAACTTTTAGGGGATAAAAGTGTTATTTGTCATTTAAGTATAAAACACTCGATTGTGTGGTGGAATGTGTCTTTAAGTTTGCTATGAAATGTCCTTGTTAATAGGATCATGTTCAATTGTGTATCTTCAAGTTTAATGTGCTTTTCAAATGTTGAGACCAAAGTAGTATAGAAGAATTGTGGACCTAAATTCATTGTAAAATACTTAGAGGTATCTGTTATAGAGCTGAATATACTAAAGACAGGTATTGGCACATAAGAAAAATATAAAAATGGCATTCATTTTGCCCAACATTATTATAGAACAAATGAGCATTTTCTCATTTGTACATTCTGGGTATAATTGCTGAAGATCTGGAGAGCAGGTATGTGTGAGTATAAAGCTGGATCAAAGCCAGACAAATGTATTACAGGGAAAAAATGAAAACAAACAAATGTCAAAAGCTATCTTTTAGATGATCTTGGGTATAAAAAATTTTAACAAATATTACAAGTAAATTCAACAAGGACCATAAACCAATGAAGAATGATGCAAATCAATCAATGTGATTCATCAATTCATCAGGTTTAGTGACAAAATCCCATGATTTTCTCAATAGATGCACAAAACCTATTTGACAATATTCACCATTCTTTCAGGAAAAGGCTTCTAAATTTAAGTAGAAAGGGAAACTAATTTCAGTACTACAATTGCACAAAATACCAAATAGAGCTAATTACACAGTCATTTGTGAAAAGTGGAATAACTGAAGGCTTTTTCCTTAAGACAGGGAATAAGACAAAATTATCCATTTCTAGAATTCCAAGGTAGAACAAATAGACCAATTAGATAAATAATTAGATAAGTAAATGTTAGTGAAATAAAATTAACAAATGATAAATTAATCAGAAATGTCAAATAAGCTGGGCGTGGTGCTGAAATCCCAGCACTTGAAAGGCTGAGGCAAGAAGATCTTGTTTCATTCCAGGCTAGACTGGGCTACATAGTGAGTTCAAGCCTGGTCTAAATTGGTAAGACCCTGTATCAAAAAAAAAAAAAAAAAAAAAAGAAAAGAAAGGAAAGTAAAATAAAATTATCTTTTTGGAATAAAACAAACACTGAAGATTCTACCCCAAATCCTGCCAGAACTAATTCATTATCTCACTAAAGTTGGAGAATAAAATATTAATGAAATATAATCAGTTTGTTTTTTTTCTATAACATAATGATAAACTATCAAAAAGCAAAGTAAGAAAAACTTCCCATTTAAAATAGTTCCCAAAATATAATCAATAAAGGCAAGTACAGTCAAAGAAAACAGTTATGCCCTAAAATTTACAAAACAAAAATGAATGGGATTAAAAATATAAACAGAAAGGCACTGTGTACTCATGTATTAGAGAATTAATATGACTGAAATATTCAGTTTTCTAAAAATTTAATGCTGGGAAAATGAATTTTTTACAGAAATAGAAAGACAATTCCAAATTTGTGAGGAAAATATAAAGACATATATAATTAAAGAGTTTTCAAGGAAGAACACCAGTGGGCTGGCTTGATAACTCAGCAGACTAAAGCACCTGCACCGGCAGGGTTCAAGCCCCGGCTTGCCCTGCTGGGCCCGTTCACAGCGCTCACTGTGAGGGCCATTGGGATTGGGCGTGGGGGCACACGCTTGTAATCACAGCACTTGGGAGGTTGAAAACAGGAGAATCACTGAGTCTGATCTACATAGTAAGACCCATTAGGCCCCATCCCACAATACAGAAAAAAAAACACCAAAGCTTTACTATCATAGTTCTTGATTATTCCATATATTATAATCCTATGTAATAAAAATACATGGCAGTAGCATAAAAATAGACGTATAAACTAACCTAACAGAATGTTTCTACCAATTAACAAATCTTACAACAATTTTGTTTCTATTTTCCATAGAAAATGCTGTTTGAGAATCTCCACACCCCTGACTACCGTCACCCTATGCAGGTCCCAAATGTGTCATCCCGAGAGCACCCAGATCTGGGCTTTCCGACACGACATGTCACACTTTTCTCATTTCAAAGCCAATGAAGCACAGTGAATCAACCACAGGTAGATTTTCTCAGATGCTCATATTCTATTATCATTTCATCAGTTTTTACAACTAAATTTACATAAAATACAAAATATTAAATATTTTTAATGATTAGACAAACTGTAACCAAATATTTACCCTAAAACGTATCCCAAGTGTTAGTTTTACAAAGATACTAAAATGAGACATGAAATAGTCCTAAAAACTTACATAAGCAATAAAACCTTACAAAAATAAATTTATTAAAATGTAAGTACAAAATCAATGTATAAATTACATATATAAGTTACTATTAAACTTTAAAAGGCTACTATGGTAACATTAAAGCTATGTGGTCTCTGGTCTATTAGCTTAGCTTGAATTATCAAAGCAATCCTGTAGATTCCGGGACATACTTCTGTAAGAATTGTTAAAACTCAATCTGACTATGGCTGAGTAAAGCTCATAGCTGTGTGACCAGTGAAAATTCTGTGCGTGCCTGAGATTCTGGACAGTGAGGCCAAAGCCAAACCACCTTAGAAGTGCATGGAAGGTGCTCGGCGGTGCAAGGGTTAGACCCTTCCGGTGCTTTCCTCCTTACATGGCCAGTTCTGGTGAAATAGGTTTGTTTGTCTCTATTTTATAACTTATACCTAATTCTGTAGAATGTCAAGTAATATTTTAATGCATTTTGAATACTTATTGGTAATAATGAGGTAGATAACAGTTAATGGATCACAGCTTATTTGTGATCCAATTTGAGACACAATCTGCTGCTTCATTTTTTGTAGGGTCTTCAAAGCTAAGCAGATCAAAGATCAGTAATGCTATTACCCTATAACATAGACAGTAGAGCTCAACCTCACTTTTAGTCTGAATATCAAACGTCTTAGGCATAACACGGAACAGTTATTTTCTATCAAGTTATGTTAACCTTTAAGTCCCTACAGAATATGAAGAAAAAAATTTTAAGAAAGTTAAAAAATTAGAAATAAACAGTTACATATTCTTTTTTAAAAATTTTATTTTATTTTGTTGAAGAACAAATAGCAATGAGACAGTTTCATATCAAATTAGCAGGACAGATTCAATAATTAATACATTGCACATTGTTTTCATCAATTACATATCCTTACACAGAAGTTCAGAAATTTAACCTTATATAGCATTGTAGCAGGACAGTCCTGTAACACTTTTTTCTTGTCTCTTGTTTTCATTTATTACCCTTATTTTTTAAACATTTACTTGAGAGACAGTATGGCAATACTTGGTGTGTCATGACAAGCAGTGCATTTTTAGAAGACTGGAATGACAGGCACTCCAAGCGTGATCCTACTATTACACATTGCTATCTTCAGTGCAGTTGCTTAGTCCAAAGGTATCAGCACATATTGTCAGTCAGGGAAAGAATCCTACCAATTAACTAGTTTCAAAAAGCTGCTGATGTTTTTCAGTATCATTGCCTTATATCTTGTACTTATAAATGTATGGCTTTGCCCTGTCATGTTTCCTAGCATTTTTCTTTGCCCTCTCTTTGTTGTCTAGTCCTCAAGTTCTCACTTTCCTTTTAATGGTGTTATACCTTTCTACTTTCATTTTTTTTGTTTGAATTCTTATACAGGGAGACTATGCAATATTTATACGTGTGGTTCTGGTTTATTTCACTTATGAGTATATCTTCAAGTGGCATCCACTGAAATATAAAGGCTATGAGTTTATCATTCTTTATAGCTCAGTAATATTCCATTTTTTAGAAGTACAACATCTTTTTTTATCCATTTAGCCAAGATTTGGCTATCACAAATTGTGCTGCTGTAAACATTGGTGCACATACATCATTATGAAATGATGTTTTCAGTTCCTCTGGGAAAATTTCCAGTAGGGGACTAGCTGGTTTGAATGGGATTTCCAGTCCTAATTTTTTAAGGAGTCTCCACACTGATTTCCATAATGTTGCACCAGTCTACATTTCCACCATCCTAGTGGAGAAGGGTCCCTTTTTCCCCACATCCTTTCCTACATTTTTTGTTGGTTGATTTATTTATGACTGACCTTATTAGATACAAAAGCTAAATTTCTTGTTATATAGGTTTTGCTTTAATCTTAGTCTTAGCTATCCAGCAAAATGTATGAAAATGAAGTATAAAAGATAAAGCCATATTAATATCCTGAGCTATAAAAGGCTCAAGTTAACAACTTCTCACATTGCCTGTCTTATGGAAAACCCACTGCTATTATGTATTACTGGACTATATTGGAATATTTTGCTGAATTCACACACTTATAATAAATGACAATGGTATACACTTCTCTGACAAAACTAAGCAAAAAAGGGGATACAAATGAATGACCATTTATTATCTGTATATTCAAAACAGGATAGAAATACAGCTACATTATCTTGATTCAATGATTTGTTCTAATAGCCTGCCGACAGGATGTCATGTTGGCATGTACTGTTGTACAGCGAATAACTGCTAAGACAACAATGTGCAATGTGTTGATTATTGAAACTGTCCTACTAATCAGTTTTGAAACTGTCTCATTGCTAGTATTTTCTCAGTAAAATTATTTTTTAAAAAAGAAACATAATTACTTTGGTAATATTAAAGATCATAGTTGGAATAAAGACAAGTCTTTCTCACCCCCCTCAAAAAAAGAAATCAGGAATGCAACTATCTCTGTCTGGATACTTTTTTTTTTTTTTTTTTCTTTTGTAGAACCAGGGATTGCACTCAGGCCCTTTGTTTGCCAGGGAAGCACCTATTCCACTGAGCCATCTCCTTTCCCCGGCCCCTCTGTCTGGATTCTTACTTACTGCCTAGCTTCAGAAATGTGGAAATGGCCACCTGGGCTTCCCATTTCAAAAAGACTTCGGGGCTACACCTAATACATATGTAGATGTTGATAAGTGATTGTGTGTCTGATTTAATTCTTTCATAGACATGTACATTAAAATTGAAGGAGGAGATTTGATCTAGCACAAGCCTATTGATTCAATCACTCTCAATCTATGCTAATTTCCTTGAAACCTGAATATTTATTTGTTAAGACATGTGAGACTGAACAAGACCTTCAGACAAGTAAAAAATATTTTCTGCCATAACAAATACTCTCTATAGCCTGATAATATGCATCAGATAGAAAATCAGCAACTGTACTGTGAATTTGCCACATGACAACACAACTTTACGAGAAGAAACTTTGATGAGACTATAATTTGATAACACGTGTTAAATTTCGTATCTGGGAAATTATCACTTGTGAACATTTAAATCAGAATATTACAGTAAGTACTATTTAAAAATAGCCAAAACAAGTCAGAAAGAAGCACTTTTGCTAGTTTAACAATTATTATCAACATTATATGATTATGGAAAATAAATCCCTTATCCTCTTGTTAGCTTCTAAGCTGTACAATGTGATATTAGTAGTTGTAGGGGTATAGTATAAAAACAGTGGTAAATGCATTATATTAGAGCTAATTAGCTTTCTTTTTTATGTCTGAAGAATGAAGAAGTGTGGTTAAAATGCAAAAATCAAAACAAGGACATAGCACAGGACTAAGAAAAGGGATACAGAAGCAAAAGAGGCAGGAAAGCACCGCGATCTAAAATCAAGGTCAGTGGAACTTGTTCCCAAAGTGTTATCATCTGAAAGTGTTGGAATGATCAAAATTAATTTAATGCCTGAGTGATCCCTAAATTTGTGTTTGTTTTGTTCCTCATTCATCAGTTCCTAATCTTGTATCTCATACTTCATAAAATTATTAGGTTGTATCTAATACTTACTGAAAGTATATTTTCAAAGAGAAATACTTTTAATACGAATTATTTGAAGGATAATTTCCTCTTTAAAATATGCATGTATATATATATATATTTGTATTAATAACAGTTTAAGATGCAAATTATTAGGAACCTGACATAAAATAGATCTGGTTCATTATGCATGTAAGTTACCTTTTTTTGGCAGTACTGGAGATTGAACTTGGGTCCTTGCACTTTCCAGGCAGGTGCTTACGCTACAGAAGTATCTCCCTGGTCCTAACTTCCCATCTAATGTAAAAATATATGCAGAAGTAAAATTTATAGGTACAAATATATAACTGTAATATCATACTCTGATATTGTGAAAGAAACAGTGACAATATTTTAAAATGTTTAACATAGGAGCTTATTTTAGATAAGATAGTCACAAAAGGTTTTCTACAGAGAAAAAAGCAAAAGATTAGAGCGTACCAGAAATCAATGATGTGATGAGTAAACACAAAAACATTTCAAGAAGATAAAACTTTATGCAAATTACTAGACATAAAAGAAGAATGCCAGATAGAAAACTTTACTGGAGCTTAGTGTGAACAAATCTTAGTAAATGGTAGAATTCAAGGAAATGAAACACATGAAATGGATAATTTTAACCATTAAAACTTTTTCTTGTGTGGATTAAGGTAGTTTTTAGTTACAAGAATATTTTATATAAGAACTTTTGATGAATCATAAATGTGCAGATATAATATTTAGATTTTCACATGGTTTTTTCTGCTGTATGATAACAACTTATGCACAATTAATATTATAAGATGACGATACAAAGTAAGCCAATATCCCATAACCACAGATACTGAAAGGAGTTATATGTTGAAAAAGAAATTCTCATACACTCTTATGAAATGGTGGAGGCAGAAAAGGAAGATGAGAGACAGAGGCAGAGAGAAAGAGAGAGAGACACAAGACAGAGAGAATATAAATAAAAGCATGATAGTAAAACATGAGAAATCCATTTAAAACTATTGAAAAAAGTATGGATTTATCAACTGGAAACACATATTTCTAGCATTTTTAGGTTGGCTTTTCTCTGATAATGACTATGTCACCTACTTTCACATCAGGCGGCAGTCTTAACAACTGTAGGCATGAAAATGTGATTGAAGGACATGAAATTTGCAGAGATGGGAAAAAGGAAGAACAAAGTGACAGAAGTGAGAAGGTTGATGCAACCATTGTCAATTTTCTATTCTTTATTTGCAATTCTGTACCATTTCTATTTTTTTTATTGTTCTTGTTATTTGATTTTTTTCTCTTGAAAATAATAAAAAAGAAGTGAGAAGGTAGGAATAAACTGTGAATAAAGGAGATGTAATTGAAGTAACTTCATAAACAAACCTTAAAAATCTAGAACAAGGAGCCAAAAATGTATGGTGGAACTGACCAAAAAAAAATATATATATATTTGTTGAAGGAAAAAGAAACCTGGCCTTCCTTTTTTATTATTTAAATATTTAAAAAAAATTATTAGTGCATGGGGGCCAGGGAGATAACTCAGTAGAATAAGCACTTCCCTGATAAGCATAAGGGCCTGAGTTCAATCCCTGGTTCTGAAAAACAAAATCCACAGCCCTAAAAATTATTAGTGCCTGTTGGCAGGACATAATGATCACATGCCTTGAGGGGAGTTGATACATGGATCAGCATCTCAATGCTTTTATAATTTCCAGTCCCTCCCTCCCACCATTTTTGTATGTTTTTGCCCTAATATACTAAAGTTTCTATACATATGATGTATACTAATGTGTAAATATATTTATACATTATGTACATGTAAATTTTCATTTATTTTGTTAATTCTTCTCTTGCAGTCACATGAAAGGTCCATAACATATCTCAATTAAGATTCTATTCAATTTGATAATGTGGTAGTTAACTACAATCTGGATAGAGTGTAACAGCATGAAGCACAAATCAGAGCAACAGAACTTGAATAAAGTCAATAATTTATATTGACTTTATTTATACTTCAAGGTTTATTTTCAGGAGTTTACACTGTAAATTATAGAAGATAAATAAAATTTTCCCTGAGATAGAATTCATTGACAAATTTTTAAGTATTAAATATCTTAAAGGACCAAATTATTACATAGGTCATCTATCAAATTGAAGTAATGATTGATGAAATGCAGTCTTTAGTTATGAGAGGAGATGAAAATCAACCCTGGCTTTTTCATAACAACCCATTTTGAGTTAGAGGAAGGGAACTTCTTGGTTTGTATCAAAGCATAAGGTAACTATAGCAATTTAGAGACCTGACAGTTACATTTTAAGAGCATTCTTGCATGATAATTTATATGATTTTCAAAATGTCTAAGCAAATGGGAAGCTGCAAAACCTTACCAAAGGGAGGATTTTTGATTTTCACAGAAGAGAAGGTTGAAGCTCTCATTGAGGGGAAATAAAGTAAGCATTCCTAGAAAAGTAACCATTATAGAAACTACTCATGACTGTTGAGCAGAGTTCAGTGGACATTTGAGGTTTGAATGATCAAAGTATAGGCAGTTGGTTCCATTGCTGATATTCATCAAAAAGATTATTTCCATGCAATTAGCATTTTTGAATTAAACCAGGTGTATAATGTTGCCAGGTAAAAATATTGAAGACAGATACTTGTACTTTTTAGTTCTTTTTTAATGAAAAACTATATCCAAATTTAGCAAAAGTAATGAAAAAGCATCAATCGTTAATTTTAACGAAGTTGTAATTATGAATGGTAATAATAAATCATAAGCTGGACAAACAAATCTAGAAAGTATAAGAAGCTGAAAAAGGTTAGAAAGAGAGTTGATAGATCAGGAAAGGTTTAAAAAATTATTGTGACTAGGACCTACAATGGTAAATTGTGATAAAAAGAAACTGGTAGAGATGGCAATGTTGTGGTGAAGTTAAGTTCCAAAAACAAAACAAAACAAAACAAAACAAAAACTGACCATGGAAATATATGGATTTGGGGAGTAAAGGAAAGGTTAGTGAAAATAACAAAGTCAGCAAAATTATGTGTCAGAAGGTTTAGGTGGATGTTCAAGGGATAACAGTGATAGACTGTGAGTTGGAGTAAACATGAATAGAAGCTGAATTTTCAATAAATAAGAGAAGTATGTAGTTTCAGGAATGAATATTGCTAAGAGCAGGCTTCATTAGTGTATTACAATATTAAAATTGAAAATTTAAACAGCAGTAGTTTAGGAAAGGCCAGTGAGAAAGACCTCACCAATCATGTTTTTTTAAAATCCTAACTAGAACAGTAAATGTAACTATGCATTTACATAATATTGGAACAAGTCACATTGTGCTTATGTGGAAACACAGTGCTAGCTGTGTTGCTTAAAGCATCAAAACAGTGAAATATGTACCAGGATATTGCTTAATGGCACGGCACCTGTCTGGAACGTGCAAGGTCCTGAGCTTGATTTCTGTTACTAAAAAAAGATATTAAATGTCATTATTAATAATTTGCACATAAAAGCCCTGAATAAAGATTGGTGATTAATGTCAATTTTTAAAAAATTAAATAAATAGATACAGCTGAAGGATTTGAGTATAAATTAACTTGTCCTGTACACCATACAAAGTCATGTGAGCTATAAAAGAGAAAGTTATTGAATCATATTTTAGTTACAAACTGGCTGAATTTTTATAACTAAAGTTTAGTTTATAGTTTATAACTACAGTTTATTTAAACTAAGATTCAAATTTAAAGATGAAATGTTAATGGTTTGGCACTATCCTTGAGTATTCTTACATGGATTTATTTGTAGGCACTGATATTTATTTATTTATTTATTTATTTATTTATTTATACTTATTTGGTGGAATTGGGGATTGAATTCAGGCCCTTCCCCTTGCCAGGGAAAGCACTGATTCTTATGTACACAATACAGAACATTAAGTATAAAATAGAGAAAAACTTTTGGATTTTGTAAACTGTGAGTATCTAAGAAGAAAATACGATTGTGAGCTCTGCTGTGAGGACTCATTCTAAGATATTTCAGGCAGAGGGACAGTCACGCCCTTTTTTTTTTTTTTTTTTTTTTTTTTTTTTTTTTTTTTTTTGTCTTTCTGAGACAGGGTCTCACTGCAGTTCAGGCTGGCCTAAGCTCACTTTGTAGCTCAGGCTGGTCTCGAACTCACCAACAATCCTCCTGCCTCTGCCTCCCGAATGCGGGATTACAGGCATGCGCCACCACGCCCAGCTAATCATGCCCTTTTGAAGGTTACGGCAGCATGGTTCTGGTGAGGGAGAGACTGCATGGAACTAGGTCCTTCTGTTTGACCTTGAAGATTACACAATCCAAAAAGCAGCAGGGAAGAGCAGCTTGAGCAGAGTGACCCTCTGACAAAGACCTCAGCGGGCTTGGACTTTGAGGCAGCAGACATGATGGGTAAAGGAAGAGGTACATCAAGGTTTCTCGCTGTCATCAGGGCAGATGTTTTCCTGTGCTTTGCTTTCTAGGTTGTTCAGTGGTTACTTCCTGAGTATTGCCTGGGAAAATTCTAAAAAGTAAACCATCCTCAGATGAGCGTCTTTGACATTCATAAACATATAACCAATGTCGATGAGTACATATCGATACCAAGATTACCGAGAAAGACTTGAAATACTTGACAGCAATGCGTTACAGTCCTGTAATAATGTAGGTGGAAGAACAGAATCAATGACATTTAGGAACTTACTTGAATCATTTTTTAGAGTTCTGTGAATGTTTTAAATAGATAGTATTTGCATTACCTGGGCTATTCAACTTTTTAATAGTGTGTATATTACATGATAGATGGAAATGTTTTAATTCAGAGATCCTTTTGTTATTCCAAAATGAGTTATTCTAAAATGAAAAGGATTTTCTTTCCTCATGTTCTTCTTTTTTTCTTTCTTTCTTTTTTTGGATTTTTAGGGAAGGATCTACACTGTGTGCAAGGTCTCACTATTAGATTGGACATGTGGTGATACACCTGTTTACAGCTTCCCAAGAGCTTGGATTACAGGAGCACGCAGTCTCAATTGCCCTCCAAGGTGGGGCTGGCATAGCAGGCCTGGGATTTGAACCCCCAGACCCTGCAGCTGCTTGCAGGCGCTTTAATCCACTGAGCTATTTGCCCAAACCTTGGTTAAATTACTTTAAGATATGTTTATATCACAAACAACAATAATATTTCTCTTCCAGGGTAAAGTAACTCATTTTCTCTCTCTCTCTTTTTTTTTTTTTTTCGTCTTTTTGAGACAGGGTCTCACTATGTAGTTCAGGCTAGCCTTAAGCTCACTTTGTAGCTCAGGCTGGTCTTGAACTCACAGCAACCCTCCTGCCTCAGCCTTCCGAGTGCTGGGATTACAGGCATGCGCCACCACACCCGGCTCTCATTTTCTCATATTTTAAGAAAGTAATTCATACTACTCTTTATTTCTAATATAAGTGTGAGCTACTGATGTTAAATTCTTTTTTAAACAATTGATTGCCTGAATAAAGATACAAATATGAATGAAATAAATCTCATCTGTTTAAAATAGCCTGTTATACTAATAGGGCAATTATACAAACAGAATATGTGTTGAAATTTAGATTTCAAGTATTTGGGATATATATATATATATATATATATATATATATATATATATATATATACATATCTAGCAAACAGTCTATAAATTGGATGCTCACAGAGGCACAAGATCATTTACTATCCTTTCAAAAGTCAATTTATGCTTACTAAATTAGATCTAGAGCTAGGCTATTTTGGGAAGTCAGGCTGGGAAATAATACACAGTTCTTGTAAAATCAGGTTTCACCCATTTTCAACTAAATCTTATTCAATGCAATAACAACCACTGAAAATAAAGAAGACTGGATTAAAAAAGTGTCATAGAAAGCCTTTTCAGAAATTCTTATTAAATTTAATTTTTTAAAATAAAATTACAGATAATCATAATTGATAATCACATTTCCTTCGGACCTTCATTTGTAAAAGCTGATCAATAGAATATATATATGTGTATGTGTTAAACTTACCATGCGTTTTGCTTTCAAGATGGTTGGGTGTGGTTTGAGTTGATTTCTCCTGAATGCAGGTACATGTTTTAAGTGAAAAGCTGTCTTTATTATATTTTAATCATAACAAAATTATAAACATTATTTCTTTATTTTATAAGGTTGTTTAAAAATCATGTTTTTTCAATTATCTAAAGGTGCAATGTTTGAACATTCACTTTTTGTATTCTATTGAAGTAAAAGATTGTTTAATGCTTTAAGTTTTGCTAAAAATATGTGTAGCTGTTCCTCATTCAAACTCATCACTTCCTTGTTTTGAAATAATATTATTTTTTAATCCACCCTAATGCATTGCATTGGTCCTTCACTTATAGTTTGTATGATATTCACAATATTGCTCAAGTGGAGTTCCTTCAACTACTGATGTCTGTCATCTGACAAGGTAGTGTTTATGAATGTATTATATATTAAACCCTCCTATGAACAAATTTCTATTTATATCATTATGTTAATACTTCATAGTGAGAGCAGCACAGAGAATGATTTATGTGTCACACTTTGTCTAAGATTTTGTTATAAGAGTAAAACGAGAAGAATTTAAACACATTTATTATTTTTAATTAAAGATAAATATTGTCTTTATATTTCAACTAAAACTATATTTCTTAAATACTATATGTTTAATCCTGAAAAAAGAGCTACCTTGAGTTGTAACAAATGACTGGCAAACCAATCAGCAATATGTACAAAGTGTACTGCTTGAAAAAAAATACAAGGGGCCAGCTTCAGTGGAATAAGTGCTTCCCTGGCAAGCGTAAGGGCCTGTATTCAATCTCTGGTTCCGCCAAAAAACTAACAAACAAACAAAATACAATACAGGTAGAAGATATCCAATGCCTTGAAATGATTTGAGTATTATTATATGACGATATATGAGAAAATATGGTGAGAAATTATGTCAGATCTAAAATACACTGTGTCAAGTGTTTTCCCAGATAAAGATACTTAAGAGGTCACTATTAGAACTCTTGAAGTTCTAATGAATGGGCTCAAAGAACACATGCTATTAACCACACTGGGTGAAAAAAGAAATTGTAGTTTGCTTAATAACGACCTATCTTAGTTAAAGTGTGACTTTTTCCTTATTTTCACCTCAACATGTTCAAACTTAATACATATATTAAGTGAATACTAGTTTTCATCCAAGAAACAAAAGGTAAAGGAAATGTCATTTTGAGCAGAATAAAAACACTGAAGACATTGTCCAGGTCATCATACAGTGCACAGGAGTCTTAGCAGACATTAGGAAAGACGAGCTGCAATACCTACTGCAGGCCTGTCAGATTGCCCCGAAAGTAGGGAGGAACCAGTGAAGTAAGGGAATCAGAGAAATAAAGCAGGAGACAGAGAGGAAATTGCTGCTTTGTCACAATGTCTTCCCACTATACTTGGAAAAATAAGCACAAACCAGGTTAGATAAAAATCACTGCTTTTTTTTTTTTTTTTTTTTTTTTGGTGGAACTGGGATTAAACTCAGGCCCTTGTACTTGCCAGGGAAGCACTTATTCCACTGAGCCATCTCTCTAGCCCTATCACTGCACTTTTAAACATGTCCTTCAAGGTTATGAGGTACTTTCACGTAAACTGTTGTAAGTCTGTTATCTTTTAAAAGTAAAGGGATACAGATAGATATGATTGCTGTGCAGTACTATACAAACTATTTTAAAGATTTAATAAAAGCACATGCATTTAAAATTAGATAAAACTGCATTTAAATGAGAATGAACATGAAAAATAATTTAATACTTTTGAGGAAAAATCTATTTTATTCAATACTATACTTTTGCATTACTCTTCTTAGAGATGCTATGAAATTGATAAGGACTTCCATCAGATTTTGGATTGAATTTCTTGACTCCTAAAATACCATTTAGAAAGAATTGCCTTCTTTTAAATAATTAGGAAAAAGATCGGCTCACCACTAACTGCTGCAGCCACGTGAATGCCGTCATTTAAACATAAGCGAATTATGATAAATGCAATTATTTCATATTCTAATGAGATTTTCTCATCCACAGTATTGTCTGAGTAAATGGTCAGTGAACTCTAAGTTTAATTTTGTTTAAAAAAATATTCAGTCCTCCCTAAGTGCACCTCGTTGTATTACACAGGATGACACTTTTGTTTTATTTTCTTGCAAACAAAGTACTGAAGCCTTTTAGGTAATTGATACCCTGTTTTCCTATAATATTTATTAAGCGTTGGAATTTGGGGATTATTCTCTATGCAAATTGAAGACTCCTTCTTGAGGGCCATATAATATATGTTTTTCCAATTTTACTTTCTACTGTTTAAATTTATGAAATATTTAACTTCTATTACACCTTAGTTTCACTAAATCAAATTTCTAACTTCTTGACTGAAAGAGAGCATTGCAGTGTGGCTCCAAGCAGGATTTTACATCATCAGCTGGCTTTCTATATTTACTTTTGAGTTTGTTCGAGGTGTAGGCCCGCTGTGTGGAGTTGGGAAGCAGATCCATAGTACGTGGACCTCTATAAATCAGCAAAGCATGCCTGGCTCCAACCCCAACCAACTAAAGCTGTAGGCTTCTCACTCTCAGCCTGGCTGTTAATCTGGAGATGACGTAGTCCCCTAATCACCATAATATACTACTTGAGGAAGTCTTTGTAATGACCTCAAAAGTCCTACTCAGTCACTCAGGCCTTCCTCAGTATGTTCTGCCCTTGAAAACCAAATAAATGCAAGCCTCCCTGAGAAACTCATTTTAATCCCCAGAGAATCTCAAACTCTTGGATTGTTTTTGCTTGTTTGTGTTGTTTTTGTTTGGTGGAACCAGAGCTTGAACTCAGGCCCTTGCTCTTGCCAGGGAAGTGCTTAATCTGCTGAGCCATTTCCCCAGCCTGACCATCTCAAATTCTGCTACAGGGTTTTGATTGTCATGGAGCCCTAAATTCATGCAACTTATTTCTTTTATTTAAAAGAATAAATAATAAGCGCAGGGACCAGTGTTCGATCCTTGGTTCCCCCAGCCGCGTCGGCCCCGCCTTCGGGTGCACTGAGCCGGCGATGCAATCCGGGCGCGGTGGCGTGCGCCTGTCATCCCAGCACATGGGAGGCAAAAAGCAGGAAGATCGCTATGAATATGGGCTGCATGCATAGTGAGACCCTGCACCAAAAAAATTGAAAAAGACAAAAAAAAAAAAAAAACCCTAAAAGAATAAATAAAATAAATTTGGGAGTCTGTGGTCCTGATCAGTCACCAATACCAAGCCCTCACTATTTACTTATCATATTTTCCAATTTGTTAATTCCAAAAATGTCCTTATTTGATAATTACAGTTTTTCTCTTCATTGCTTCCTGTGGTTCTGGTCAGGACTAATGTAGAAGATATTTTATCTCTAATTGCAGGCTTGTATCTTAAGGTTAAATAGGTGGCTTATCTTGATTTTATAGCTGAAAAATGATTTAGCTTGTAAAGCAAACTTCTGGCTATTAGAGGTAATGTACTCTTGGGTAATGAGGACACCAAAATGAAAAATGACCAGAAAGTTCAGTGTTATGGCTTCGGATTTATTTTCTTGTAAATTAAAGATGTTCCTATAGCTTTAGCAAAAAATGCAAGGTATATTATAGAACTAACCCGTAAGAGGAGAGATCAAAAGAATTATTTATTGAACTGTAGTCCTCAGAGCTGTGTTTACAAATTATGTTTTTTTCCAGAGGTAGGACATTATAAATTATGCATGGAGTGAAGAATGAGGAAGCTCTTTATTATATCATAATGCGTATTTTTCTAACCTCCCTAAAACTAGCTTCCCTAGTTAGGTGGTGCATGTAGCAGCTGTACAATCTCCGTGTTGTCTGCATCACTGAAGCCGTAGAATTGGTTGGCCAGCTTTTGCGGCTCCCTCTCTCAGCCCCTTCTTGTCTTTACTTTTGTCCCCCTTTCATTCTTCCTGTTGCTGAATCTCAGCAGGCCCACAATAGCTGTTCATTTTAGTGCTGCAGCTTCCTACGGCTGCAACTGCAGATCCCAGCTGAGCTAAACAGTATATGTGTGCTGTGCTAAAGCGTAATGTGCCTTTGCTAGGTTTGCAGTTTTTTTCCTATTATAGTATTTTACAAGATTCTATCACCTTTACAACCTATCTAAATTTTTGCTCACACCACTCATGGATATTCCAAAAATGTGTACTCTGCATTCTTCTCCACAGATGTGGATGTGGATTCTACCTTCTGACCTGGGAGCCTTCTCAATATAAATGTGTCTGTGATGGATGGGGACCTCTTCTGATATGTATAGCACATCTGTGCAAACGCTTGCACAAGATTAGTGGACCGAGAAGAAAACCAGCTAGGCTTACTGAGACATTTTGCTTTAGAATTGAATTATGTTACTAACAGCACATTATATGTCCACATTAGCAAGGTATAAATAAAACTAGTTATTTACACTATACATAATTTTATTTTAAGCTCATGTAATTGAAAAAGATGCACATTCTACAGATATTCTGCAAGATTTTTTCTATGTCTCTGTCTTCTGTCTCTGTCTGTCTGTCTGTCTGTCTGTCTGTCTGTCTCTCTCTCTCTCTCTCACCTCTCTCTGTCCTGCTTACTTTCACCCTACTACTAAATAGAGCATCAAAAGGAACCAGGAAACATCAAGTTAATCTGTCTACATCAACTGGCAATAGATCTTTCTTTTCACAGATACATAACATTGGCTTTGGATAATTCTTAATTTTAACTGTAATTGCTAAGTCATATTCTTTGCTACTTTCTTAGAAAGAAACACAAGAAACTTTTGACTGCCAGTTTGCCATGCATAAAGCTAGCAAGTTGTCATTCCTGTACACATACAATACTCATACACACATGTGCACACACTGAACATCAACTCTTCTTAGCTCTGTCACAGAACTACTACAGAAACAAACCATAGCTTTCAAAGTGAAGAAGATACATAGACCTGGATAAAGAGAATCCCAGCAAAGTTGATGAGTGTGAAAGTAGAAAAATCTCTGGGAACTAATATTGAGTTAGAAAAACCTATATACACTGCAACTGAGAAATTGCTGAAGGCTCAATGTGCACTAATTTGAAATCTCCAGGGTAGGTCATTTTTAGGAGTGGTGGCATGCATTTTCATGAGTTTTACCTCCAAGAGTCCAAGCAGGAACTAAAAATGAAGTCCGTACAAATCTGGTGCTTCCAGCAGAGAAATGGGAAATATGATCATTATAAAACACGTCCAAAACAATCTTTCCTTCTTAGGAAGTTTTGTCCTCCAGATAAAGTCTTTCCAGAGCTTTGGGACTGACATATTAGATCCTAACTTCCCTGGAGGAAGGGAAGTATTCAGATACTGTCACAAATAGCTTTCCTGTGTCACCTAATTGTGTAAAACCAAAACCAAAACAGAGTTGAAGGGGTTGTTTGCAGGTTAGGGCACACAGTCATGGGCTGCCAAAGACAGAGATCTTATCATGGGATTGGGAATGTTCTACCTCTACCACATAGCATCACCACTCCTTTCAAGTCTTCTATATAATAATAAGCAAATACAATGAAAAAACTGCACACGTGAGATGACAAAACAGAAATCTTTACAGAACACCATAGACAGCACAGGAAATCAAAGCCAGATATGCTAGCATAAGTTATATACTTTGTCATCCACAACAGTAGCAAACAGTAGAACTCAAACTCCTGCCAGATGTTTAAATCTTTATACCAAATGCCCCTTGGAGGAGTTGCTCTGCCTTGTACATTATGTCAAGGTTTCACTGAAAAATAGGGCGTCGTACTCAATGTAACGGTTGACACACTGTGTCAACTTGAGAAGTTTAGAAGTTTAACAAAGAGACTCAGCAGGGAGCAATAATTAAATTTAGAGTTTAATTATTAAATGATTAATAGCTATCAATTTTACAACCTATCTAAATATTTTCCTACACCACTCATGTATATCCCAAAGGTGGGCACTCTGCATTCTTCTCCGCAGATGTGGATGCACCACCTCACTTTGTAATAACCCTGAGCCTGTGCAGGGGGAGAACAGAGAGATTGTGGGAGTGCTGAATCCACCCTGGGCAGTGGGAGAGCCTGCTTAACCCATAAGAGAGTAACAGATTCGTGGCACTCTTTGATCGCGTCGCTTCTGCTGTCTTCTGCCACCTTGGACTGTTGCCGCTGTGCAGTGCCACCGTGCCTTGGCGCCAGCTGGTTATTGAAAGAAACCTCCACAAATTGGGCTAAATAAACCTTCCCTTCCTTAATTTTGTCTCAGAAACAAGAGAAATGTAACCAAGACACTAAACAGCACAAAGCATATATAACCAACATCAGACATGGACTGTCATGTCTATAGCATAGATGTTAGATTGTCTGCGCTAGATTGTTACTTTTATATAGAAATGTTTAACATTATAAAGGCTGTAGTTTAAAAATGCAGGAAGCCAGTAGAAACAATAGAATAGAATAGAATAGAATAGAATAGAATAGAATAGAATAGAATAGAATAGAAAGAATAGAATAGAATAGAATAGAATAGAATAGAATAGAATAGAATAGAATAGAAACAATAGAAACAAAGAGATAGAAGCACAAAGAAACAAGTAAAACACAATG
>PVKA01022018.1:0-25712 GCA_004027165.1 Ctenomys sociabilis
AGTTATAGGACCTCTTTGTATACTTCTGCTCCTGGTCACCTTTGGCCCCTGTATTTTCAATAGACTAATGACTTTTGTTCGAGAACAGATAGATTCTGCCTTAATGAAACCCATTCAGGTCCATTATCATAGGCTTGAGATGGCTGATCGGGATAGCTGTGATGAAGTTCACCCTGCCTAAGATGAGGCAGAGGTGACCGTCCCTTAGCCTTCCCACCCTTGGTGAGATGGTCAGGTCAGCCAAAGACGGGTAATAAGGAGCATGCACGAGGCACCGCTTGCTGCCTAAGACAGGAAGAGGACCCTTGCTGTTCTACTGTCCTATGACGGGTAAAGCTTGAGCTGGACCAGTGCAGAGGACTCCTCAACCTAAGACAGGCGCTGCCCCCTCAAGGGATGGCCAAGTAAGTCTTACATAAAGAAATAAATAAAAAAGGGGGACCTGTGGAGGGCACCATAATCCGGAAGCCTTCCTTTCTATTCCTTTTATGGATATAAGTTACACTTCCTGTAAATTGCTGCATTATGACTTCCTGCCTTTGTTCTTTTAGTTAGACTTCCTGTCACAAGCTCCTTTAGTTGATCACATGAGTGTTATTAGCCTATAACATTACCCTAATATATCTACCTCATTGGTGACGTTGACTTCCTTCCCCTCTGCTATATAAGCTGTATCACTTCCTTGAATAAACGAGACTTGATCAGAATCCTGTCTTGTCTCCATTTCTCGCGTCCCTGTTCCTTGTCTTTGTCAGTCCCCTCTCCTCCCCCAGGTGACCTGCGCTGACTGACCTGCTGGACGGGTCAATAACTGGGATTTATTCCTAGAAACCTCCCAAGAGCTTCTCCGTCAGCCTATCATGGATTTTTGAAGCATTGGATTCCCCTGTATTCAACCCCTTCTGCTCATAATACCTACAGTAGTTTCTGGTATTGAATTCTGATTGTGCTTGTAATTATTAAGAAGCTAAAAAATCATGACTTTTCTTGCAAGCACAAGGTCTCAATCTCAATCCCTGGTGTGGCAAAAAGAAAAAATCTTGTCTTGTTTTGTAATCTCATATCTGAAATGAAATTCAGAAGTCATCCTATAGTGTTACAAAATCCAATTTTTACTCTTGTTCTCATATTTTTTTAATTTGAAAAATTAATTTCTGTGACCAACCCAGACTTGGCAATTAGAACTGAAAATTAGAAATGACTTCAAGATTGACTTGATAAGGGCCAACCAGATACTCAGCAGATTAAAGTGCCTGCTTAGGCAGATATAGGGGCTAGGGGTTCGATCCCCAGGCCTGCTATGCTGGACCCACTCCTGGGTGTACTGAGAAGCTATTGAGACTGGGTGTGGTGGTACACACCTGTAATCCCAGTGCTTGGGAGGCTGAAAACTTGAGGAGCACAACGAGTCTGATCTAAGTAGTGAGACCCTGTATAACCTGTCCCAAATTCATAAGAAAAGATTAACCTGATAAGAAATATTAGAAAATCCTCAGTATTAAATAAGAGGAGCCCTTTTCTTAGGCCTACACTGATAAAAAATGTCTCTAATTTGTGCAGTAAACAGCTTATTTTAGCGTACTACTGATTAAAGCCTAAATTAATTAGTTGGTGAATATTAGATATAATTAAAATTATAGTCTGTTGGAAAATGACCTTTCCAACTTTGTTCTGATGGATGAAAATATAAGCATAGTCCCCTTTGCCAACATCTTCCTTTAATAAAAAGCTTAATTCTATTTCTTTCAGTTATCAATATTTCAGCTTAATCATTGTTCTCTTCTTTTATATTTTAGCCAGTTTCTCATGCTGAACTGCAAGTCTAGGTTTCTCAGGTCAGTGTACTAAGCAAACAACAGGATTTTGGTAAGGAAATTTCTTTTCTTTTCTGTGTATTTTATGCTGCAGGATTTTAAGAACTCAAGAACAAGATCAGATTGTTTCAGCTTTTCTTTATTTTTGCTCCATGTTTGTGTGCTTAGGAACAAGTTGTAGGCTGCACCATATATGTACAACATTGAACCCAAGTTCTAATGTTTATCTAGAATTTACATCTTGATATTAGTACAAAGTTTTGGGTTTGGAAGAAAAATTGCCAGATTAATTATTTCAAATATTTTGGGTTTGGAAGAAGAATTGCCCAATTAATTATTTCAAATACAAATTATTTGATACCCTGTTTCTTCTTATTTATTTTATAATATTCAGTATTATTTTTAGATAAACAAATGGAATTCCTTCTTGCTCTCATAGACAGTCAAAGTTATACTGTTTTTCTTTGGTGGGGGACAGGATCTCACTATGTAGTTAAGGCTGGCCTTGAAGGCACTATGCAGCTTATGCTGGTCTTGAACTTGTGGCAGTCCTCCTGCATCAAAAAAGTAATACCTATTAGCTGCTAATGTTGTTTAGTTCTAAAAGTGACTTTAGCAGTTCTTTGTCTTCTTTTCTGATAGTACATAAAGTATTGACTTGCAAGTAGGCATTGTATTACTTAGCTATTGCTATGTAACAAGCAATGTCAAAGCTCAGTGACTTTAAACAACTATCACTTACTATTTTTCACATAAGTGGGACTAGTCCGGCAATTTTGTTGATCTGACAAGGTTTTGCTATGGAAAGTAGGCACCTGCAGTCAGCATGTGGGTGGACAGGAGTGGGGGATGGCATGTGAGAGGAGCTCAAGAGGGACAGCTCAGCTTTGTCTGACATGGTCACGCCCTCCAGCAGGCTGGCTTTGCCTGTTCTCATGCAAATAAACGTTTTAAGGGTACAAGCAGAAATGTGCAGGTTCTTTGTCAAATTCAGTGCTATCCCAATGACCAAAATAGGTCATATGACCAAGACCACACACACCATAGAGTGGTAATCTCAGAGAGTATAGACATAAGAAAATATAAAAATAAAAGATAGTGATATAGTTGCTCTGTCACAACTACTGTAAAGCTCCATTCACTCTTTTTGGTAAGAGGTTTCCAAAATTCATGTTCTTTATGTTCAACAATTCCATTCAGTAAGTTTAAAAAATAATGGAATTGTTATGGTTTGTGTCTAGTTGTCCCTACAAAGCCTCAGGCAGTCATGGGGTGGCCTTCTAGAGTTTGTAATTAACTCATGATCCACTGGGGTTATGAGTGTGAATACTGCTGGGATTATGGGTGTGAGTGCTATGCCCAGCCTGAGGCAGATGGCCTAAATGCAACTTAAGGGAGACAGCCTTGCTCTCTGCAGGCACTGGTCCTGCTGCTCTTCCATTTTGCTCTCTGCTCTTTGCCACCACCATGAAAGGTTACTCTCTGCCATGTGCTGCTCTGCTCTGCTTGGAGCCAGCTGAGTATGGACTGAAACCTCCATTAACTGTGAGCTAAATAAACTTTTTCTTCCTTATTTTGGTGTTGAGTATTTGTCCCAGCAACAAGAGAACAGCAACTGAGCCAGGAACTCATTTAACCTACAATATATACTGGAAAGCAATATTACTGAAGTAAGATGTCTTTTTTTTCTCTCTCAGAACTGTTGATTGAACTTAGGCCCTTGTGCTTGCCAGGGAAGCTGTTATTCTACTGAGCCATCTCCCTGGCCCCTAGTGTCTTTTTGTGTGTATTGTTACTTAATTTCTTTTCCCTTGAGCCACAGTGGGTGATTAGTAATATCTTATTTAAAAATTCCCACAAAAATTATTGTGGTCATTCTTTGTGTGTTTTACTTTCCCATGTATTTATGATTGGAAATGAATTTAGAATGAGTGTGCCCAATATTGGTCCTTTCTAAAACACCTGAGTGTTTGCCATTTGCCTTTGCTAGTTTCTCAATTTTCTTTGCCTTACTCTATATTCACTTTTTTTTTTTTTTTTTTTTTTTTTTTGGCAGAACTAGGGATTGAACTCAGGCCCTTGCACTTACCAGGCAAGCACTTATTCTACTGAGCCTTCTTCCTGGCCCCTATACTCATCTTGAGTCATATTTGAGAAGATAATTTTTAACCATCATCTACCAAATCTTTATCACAAACTTAGATAGAGAAAAAAAAAAAGAAAACCTAAGTTTGAGGGAAATTTTCTGAATGCCATGCGGTGTATTTTCATTTAGAAAATAAATTTGGGGGCCAGGAGTGGTGGCGCATGCCTGTAATCCCAGCACTTGGGAGGCTGAGGCAGGAGGATTGTTGTGAGTTCAAGACCAGCCTGAGCTACAAAGTGAGCTTACGGCTAGTCTGAACTGCATAGTGAGACCTTGTCTCAAAAAGACCAAAAAGAAAAAGAAAATAAATTTTGCTCTTGGATCAATCCAAACTATGAAAGTCCATTTCTTCGGAGAATTGAGTCTGAGAAATTACATTTCAGTGTAACGCCCTTGTCTTAAAATAGGGAAATGTAAGGGGGACAAAAAAGAAAGTCTCTTCTTTATTTTAGGTCTGTTTTGTGATTATCAATCATTTCATTACTTGTTATGCTTTCTATATTCTCTATGAGGAAAAATTATGTCATCATTAAGCTATTGTTTTTATAGTAGAATCTTACAGCATATTTGCTTTAGAACTTTTACTAACTTTACAGGGTTACCATTTCTGTGTGGTACTATTATTATTTATTTTTCAGTAGTTTTGTCTTTCTTTTTCTCCAGACTATGACAATATAAAAATTCTAATTAATTTTATTTGTTCTATTATAAGCATGTTAAACCCTTTATGGAATCCGATAAGACATAAACATATATATTTGAAATGTTAGTGTGTGGATTTACAGAATGATTTAAGGTAAAAAAATTAGAAGTTTCACTGAGAATTATTATTATAAAAATAATTATGTTATTTCATTAATTTAGGAGAAAGGATTTATAATATGTTGCTTAAACAAGAAATATAATACTATGAGGCGGAGGACCTCACAGCAGGTAAGAGACGACGCGACTGATGATCGCGGAGACCGGCTGATGGCGCAGATCTAATTTATTGCGGAAGTGCAGGTGTACATATAGGGAGGTGAGGGGGTGGATCTGAAGGATGAAGAAAGTTATGTGGAGAGTTGTGATAGGAGTGTAGGCGTTCTGTGACACAGATTAATGGCCAGGGGACTTCCGGGAGACCAGGCAGAGGAGTCTCAGCCCTTTGGTGCGCCACCTCGGGGAGCCAAGTGTGTCTACACCCGAGTGTCAGCTACCTGGGCGAGCCAGATCTCTGCGTTACTCCCTTCAATACTAGAACTAGAATACTGTGCTAGAAGTAACACAAAACAAAAACATAAATTTGAGTTCTTACCTTCTCATGTATAGATTCCAATATAAACAGTAAAAGGAACTGAACTACAATTGGAGATTTTTTTCTTTAAGGTCAACAGACCGATTGATTCATAGAAGATGGCTTGTGATTTCTTTTAGCACTTAGCGCATGAACCAGCACTTATTTTTGTGGTTAGGTTAATAAGAATATTTGAAGGTTCAAAATCTTATTACCCATTGTCATAATTACTTGTCCTATTCTTAATGTTTTGCCTATTTTTATTACAATGATTTCTATTATGGTTTTCATTAGGGTCAGTCATTAGTCTCAGGGAAACAAAATGAAGAAAGGATCTATTTATGCAGTAGTCTACTAGAACAGTTGCATTTCTCATTGCTATTTGATGGATCACTTCCTGTTCCTTCAAAGGTACTCACTTTTCTGTCTTTATTCCAAATGGCACTGAGGCAAAAGTTATAGCACGAGTCTTCAGGCAGAGCAAGGATAATGTGCCATCGTTCAGTGAGTTCTGACAACGTAAGAATGGTCTACCAAAAGTTATGAATTAACTTTCTGAGATGAATGAGAACATTCATTTAGGAATTAAAAATGACATGTAAGGTACAATAAAAATACTTTCTGTTTAGAGAATGTGGTTACTTATGGATGTGGACCATTTAGAAAATGGATGGGCACTTATCTTGAGATAATTGTTAAACATTGTGAAGAAATCACAATGGAAACAAGAAGGAGCTGGTGGTGTGGCTCAGTGTTAGATGCTTGTCTGCCCTGCACAAGGTCCTGGGTCCAGTTCCCACACAATCCGCCCCCCCCCAAACACACACACACCAAAGAAAGCAAGGAAAAATGCCTTTCTAAACTTAAATGCTTTCTTCTCATTTGAGATATGAAATGAATCTCAAGCTCTTACCTGGGGACTTTTGGGCTGAGAATAGCTGTAAAACAATGCCATTAATTTTTGTGAGCTTTATAATCTTGCTTCTCACACAGAGCAAAGGAAATCAAGTGTGTGAATTCACAAGCTAGAGGAGTCAGACTTACCGATAACAAAATGAGACAGTAGTGACAGTGGCAGTAGCTGGACAAAGGCAAGAAGCAAAGAGGCCCACATGACTCAAGAAACATAATGTCACTTAGTAAAGCCATTGCATGTATCAGGGTATTACACTTAAAGGGATCGTTGTTTATGAATATTCCAACATAAATAAAGCCTTTATGCCTTTATTAAGTCATAGTTAAACATGTAAAATACGTTTATATTCTACCAAAATAATTCAAGCTTTTAAGACATCTTTTGGTTTGTGCCAAGGTGAATTTTGCTTGCCTGAAAAATTCACTTACATAGATGTATGAATAACATATATGAATAGCATGCTACCACATTTAATATTGATGGATAAGCAATAATGCAGCATCTAAAGCCATGTTGTGAAAACTTGTAGGCATAACTGTAATGCTTCATCCCATCCTGTGAAGTACACCTTAGGCTGTTAAGTTACCACTAGGCAAAAGCTGGATGGTTCAGCTCCTTGCAGCTGTGAAAGTTGTATGGAATGTGCCCACCTCTTCCTATACAATGGTCAACTGTAATTCTGTTTTCAGCAAAGGCAGCATAGAAAATATGTAGAAAAGCAGCAGGATGAAATGAATGTTAGAAATTTCTTAGCTAACTATTGTTGTTGGCACTCTCTGGACAATCATGGGAGGTCATATCCTATTTGCTAAGGTGCTGATTGAAACCCTGGGACACCGGTTCTTTCCCTTAATACAAAACCAATTTTGAGCCAAGTCATTTAAGACCTTTTGAAAACTGACCCTAAAATAGCATGTGATATCCTGAGGAAAAAATAAACCATGATTTAGTAAACTAAATGATCCATGGGGTAAGGACAGCTTTATATGGTGTCCTTACAGAAAAGGAAGGCACAGATGGTGAAGCAGGGCCAGGAAAAGTTCTTGGCACAACCGTGTGAGCGCCTGCTTGAAATGTGCTTCTCCATGTTCATGGTCTAGCCAGTGTTTACTGCCCACCAGCTCTGGGCCATGGCTGGAAAAATCCTCACCAAGATTGTAAAGTGGGAGGTTCAGCTACCCAGTGATGCTCTAAGGAATGTTCACATCCTCTCTTGGCAAACACAGTACTAAGGACACTCTTTCAGGGTCACTTTTTTGTAGGCAGCTCACCATTTCACATAAATGATGAATAGTCCTAGTTTACAGTCTGACTTCCACTTCGTTGATGATCATGTTGATGGTAAAAATGACAAAGATGATAAAAAACATAATAAAGGCGCTGGGGAGATAGTTTGGCAGTCTAAGCGCTTGCCTGGCAAGTGCAAGGACCTGGTTCAATCCCCAGTACTGCATGCCATGCATGTCCTGCACACCAAGCTGGCCATAGAAACTGGGTGTGGCAGTGCATGCCAATAATCCCAGCTCCGAGGATAGGAGGATAATCCCAGCACTGAGGATAGAAAATAGGCTGAGCCAGAAGGATCACTAGAAGTCTGACCTGTGTAGTGAGACCTTGTAACAAATAAATAAATAAAAGATTTTTTAAAAATGAAAGGAAGACAGAGCACAGCAGCAGGGGTTCAATCCCCAGAATGCGGTGCTGACCCCGCCCCCAGAGCTTACTGAGATGGTGATTGAGACTGGCCATAGTGGCATGCTCCTGCAATCCCAGCCCTTGGGAGGCTGAAAACAGGAGAATCACTATGAGTTTGGTCTGTGTAGTGAGACCTTGTAGACTCTGTACCAAATACATTAAAAAATAAAGAAAGAGAAGTTTATTTTAAAAAACAGAGAAAAAGAAACGTAAAGCATATCCCACAGTCAGGAATATTTGGCCGTATTGTGTTTGGCAGTTGACTCTTTGTTCAGTCCCTGTTCTCACCTCATTAATTTTGCAATCACTTAACCCACAATTTTATAAGAATAATTATTGACCTCACAGTATTCTATGTCAGGGTTTTTTCAGATAATAATGATGATGAAGACACCCTGTCTTGGTGAATAGTCACTGTGCAAGTTCTGCTGAGGGTGTCACATGTATTATTTCATTTGGTCTTCAGAACTATGTGGGCGCAAGGCCTCTCGTGCCTTACGTTGTACTTCAGGGGCCGATTGGGTATGGGCTGACCTTCTTCCTGTCGTGCACCTTTGCTGGTCACTCTGCCGCTGCTGACGCACTACCTGTAGTTCTTGAAGCACACCAAGTTCATTTGTTACGCTGGGATTTCAGTAACTGATCCTTCAGTCTGGACTAACCTCTCCCCAGACCTTGGCCTAAATGATCCTTTCTTATCATTCAGGTCCCAGATGAGATCACACCTTTTGACAGAGTTTCATTAAACTTTGTCTGAAGAACCTCTGCAGTCTCTTGCATACAGTCTTTCATTTTCATTCTAAAACCTGATACAGGCATCCCCAAGAATCTGTAGGGGAGTGGTTCAGCACATCCACAAATACTGAAATCTTTCGGTTTCCATAGTGTAGTGGTTATCACGTTCGCCTGACACAAATGCTGAAATCTGTGGATGCTCACACACCAATATAAAATACGGTATTTGCATATAACCTAAGCACATCCTCTTCTTTATATTATCTCTAGATGACTTATCATGCTACTACTCAACACAATGTAAATCCTATGTAAATAGTTGTCACACTGTATTGTTTAGGTAATAATAAGAAAAGAGTCTGTACATTTTTGGTACAAATGAAAATTAAAAAATTATTTTGACTTGTGCTTGACTGAATTAATGCATGAGAAGCCCATAGATATGGAGAACTTCTGTTATGCCCATACATTTTCATGTGTTGATTGATATAAAAATACTGTATTTTTACCAACTGGAATGTAACCTAGACTAAATTTGTCCTTTGTTATTGTGTTCGCACCTCTGTGAACATGGTTGTAATTCAATAGCTAAATGAATCCTGAGGTTGGATCTTTTTTTTTTCTTTATGGCAGAAGCAGGGATTGAACTCAGGCTTGCGCTTGCCAGGAAAGCGCTTATTCCACTGAGCCATCTCCCTGACCCATGAATCCTGTTTCAAGTATCTGTTGATTTGGTGTACACGGGGGGGGGGGGGTGTCCTGGGATCAAATTTTAAATGAAGAAGCTGAAGCACAGAAAGGGGAAGATATTTGTCTTAATACACATTTCTCCTATACTGGATATATTCAGGCATAATCCCCAAGTTTGTGTTTTTAGCTACTATGCTATAGAATAGTGATTAGAGACAATTCATACATCATATCTGAGTCATGGAAAATTTATAGCTGAAAGTTGAATTTAGATGCCTAAGAGAGGAATTATGGTTGTATTTAATCTACTGCTAAGTGCACAAAGGCTTCTTTATTGAAGCAGTGTATGTACTTAGTAGCCACCTTTCTCAAAAGTGCTGACTCACACCTATTCAGTCAGGAGAGCACTGCAAAAACATTTTGCTAATATTCTAATAACTCACATTAGGATGGATACTTTTATTTTTCCCCTAGCATTTTTATCACAGAAAGTGATGCTTATATAGATACACAACTTGGACTGTTTTAAATTTCTTGATTAAAAAGTTTAAATATAAGCATATGAAAAATAAAATAAATGTTATTTGTTCTTGTAATGTTTTCCCATTAGAGTTTAGTATGTGAATATCAAAAAAATAATTCTTGATATTCATGTACAGTCTGGCATTATATTTTCACCAAATTCTGAGTTATATTTGAGGAATAAATGTAATTCCCAGGTTCTTCCAAACTCAGACTCATAAGTTCTTTTTAAATTGTTTCACACACTACAAGTTTAATCTAACCATGCTAGTTTTATTTAACAGGCTAAAATTGATTTTAAAATGAATTATGTGCAAATAATAAAAATGCTAATAGGAAATGTTATAATAGTTGTGCTTTATTTTGAGGGGCTACTGAAGCCATTATTATTATCATTATAGTAGTTTTAGTCTGCAACCAACCAATTTATGAAATTAATTTTAGTGACACAAAGAAAAGTGTGTGTGTGTATATGTGTGTGTGTAAGGCAGGGAAAATCTACCTTTTGTGGTCTTGCTTTCTTTGATCTCATGACAATATTGGCTTTCCAGGCTGAGTGTGGTGGTGCATGCCTATACTCCCAGAACTCTAAGAGCTGAGGTAGAGCTGGGAAGATAGCTCATGGTGCAGTGCCTGCCTGGCAAGTGCAAGGTCCTGATTCTGACTTCCTGGGGGTGGGGGGTGGGAGCTGAGGTAAGAGGCTCCTAAGTTAAAGTCAAGCCTAAGCAATTTAGGACTTAGATCCTATCTCAAGATGTAAAAATAAAAGAATCGGCTGAAGTATCTTAGTGCAAAGGGCCCAAATTCACCCTTTAGAACACTCTATCACCTCGCCAACACTCAGAAAGTGGTGGGGGTGGGGTGGGGATGAGGCTGTTCTTACTACCTGAAGAAATAAAGATAGGGTCTTGAGAGCCAAGTTAGGTCTTAGGTTTGTCTTGTACCACAAAATATTGTCATTTATCACAGTCAAAATAAGGGCGCTATTATTGGTCTAGCTTAGATATATTATATAATACCATGTACCTGTATACTGGAATCTACCTCAGGGGAAAAATGAGAAAATATTTCCAATTCTAAACAGCCAACACATCAACTGTTTTGGGGGAGATAAACCTTTTTTAAGTTAATGGACACTTATAATTGCACACTTAACTCCATGAGATTTGATGTTGATAGATGCTTGTGGTCTTATTTCTTCACTTTCTCTGCCAGATTGGACTCAAGAACACAAATGAAGTATTAGCTGCATAAATAAACTGCATATGAATATGAAACATGGGCTATATTTGACTTTTAACCTTCTGTCTTAACATAGACATTAAAAGAGATGTATCCAAGACTTTCAAAAAGTGAAAGAAATGAAAAGATGGAAGAAAATAAGCAAAGAGTTGACAAGACCCAATATTTTCCAGCTTGAGCCCAAAGACCACTGGGAAACTGCATCTTCTTTCCCAGCCTTCCAGTTTCCCAGCATGCCTCCAGCTGTCAAATGGAAAAAGGAGACAAAAAAAAATAGCAGCTATTGCAAACTTCAGGTCTAGTGTTCCACTTTCAACTGTCTGACCTGGGCAGGTAAGTCACCACCTGGTTTATATTTGCACATATTCAAAGGAAACATGTGAATTGAGAAACTCATTGGTGATGAGAAGTATTACTTACTTGAGATAAACCCTGATTGTGTGACTTTACCGTTGACCACCAGTCTTGCCCTTGGGTCCATGCTGCATTGGTTCACAAGCATCTGAAGAGAATTTTCCTGACAGATCTCTACAATATGTACTGCATTTTCTTAGGTCTCATTCAGTTGAACCCCACAGTCCTCAGCAAATTGCCATTGACTCTGTGGTCTTATTTGGTGCATCCTCAAGGGCATACACTGTGCATGAGAGGCTCAGACACAGCCATTGGCTATGACAGGAGATGAGAAGATGGGAGGAAAAGATGATGAACTCAGTCTTATGGAGCTTCTGGAGGAAGAAAGTGAGTTTAATAACTTGACAGAGTTTAACACTGCCCATAACAAGCAGATTTCTAGCTTTACCATTGAGAAGGGAAATCTGGATATTCAGAGACCAAGAAGAAAGCAGAACTCATGGGTGGGTGACTTTCAGTGGCAATGATGAGGTCCCCAACCCAGAGGACTTGGATCCCCCAGTTTACTGCTTCTGGAAGATGGTGGAAACTTCAGTGACCCCAGCCAAGAAGTGGGTTGTAGGGGTAGATCAGAGGAACATAAACAAAAAGGCAGGGCAAACCCCAGTGACTAACATTGTAAAACCGTTACATGCCTATCTGTGTACCATGTTCTTGAGAAAATGTACTCTACTATACCCTTATAAAAGTGTTGCATTACCATGTGCTGATCTTGTCTTCTTCTCAGAAACAAAGGCTAACACCCTGATTGGCCTATGCAACACCAATCAGTGAAATAGTTCATTTTAGGGGCCATCTCACCTCTATCAGTATAGAGCATATCTCAAGCTCACCAGCTTCTGGAGCAGGGTGCCCTCTGTCCTATTCAGCACCACTCTGCTCCTAAGATAATCTTTCTTCTGCTTTTGCTGCATTTGCCACACTTTAAGTAAACATTTGCTTCACACCATATTAATTTTGGCTCCTCCATTTTCCCACCAACAGGATCACTTCTTTATTCTTTGCCACAGTAAGGGCAAGGGCCCAAAGAAAAGAGGAGGGCCATTCCAGGGGACTCCCAGAATGCCCCACCTTTGGATGCAGCTCTTGGGCCTGGAGGAGTCAGGGAACAGGTGCATGCAGGGCTTCATCTTCATGGAGGACCCTACAGGCCCTGTGCCCTCACAGTGAAGCAGGTTTCTAGCCCCTGTCCCCTACAGGACACCACACACTGGTGACTTGCCCATGCCATGCACAACCTCACCCTGATGTGGGCTTGACTTCTGCTGTACCATGATCATGAACGCAAACCCCACACCAAACCCTGTAGTCTGTAACCTTGAAATCCAAGAAGAAATATGTGAAAAAGGCTTGGCATGGAAGAATCCTATGCCTTCTTTGCTGATTTGATCATTTTTGTCACAAAGAAAGGTGGGGCTGGGTGGGGTGAAAAGGGGTAAGGGTGCTGGGGGAGCTAATGTACTAGGGAAAATAATCTTTCCAAGTATGCAGTATTGTTTCTCAGAATGTCTCCCAGGGTCCTGTCCCTGTAATTTCAAGAGTGGGGTGGGCTGGAATAGCCCACAAAGCTAGTTCACAACACGGGTGGTGTAGAGAAAGGTTTTGTAGGTTATTTTAAGTAGACTACTTTGGCTCTTTCCCAGTCTTTCCACTGCCTCCTTCTGCCTTCTCCCCTCTCTCTAGTGTCATTTTGATGTGCAGTCACATAGCCAAAGTGGAGTCCAGGGCTGTAGGGCTAGCAGGAGTCCCAGCAGTCCTGGGGACCCAGCAGCCTCATTTACATTTACTCTTGTTGCATATGCCAGGTACCCAAGATCCCAGATTGATCAAAAAGGTTTTATCACTCTAAATGAAGGTTTAAACTAAAATATATGTCTTAGGCTAGTGGTTTTGAGATCCAATAGTTAGACTTTCCTCTTTTGGAATGAAAATGTTTTGATTTCTCTTTGTTTGTGACCAGGATGGGTTTATAGTTTTTAATTCACAGGTGTTGTTTGAACCTACTTGTTTTCTTGTGAAATCTGAGTCATCCACTAGCCTAAGCTGCTCATTTAGTTTTTGGAGTACTATCCTGTGCTCTGTAAGGCATTACTTTCCTTTTTCAGTGAGTTGTGATGGCAGTATTTTTCAAGATATGACAAATTAGAGCAACTCAAGTTAAAAAGAAAGATTTCACTTTGCAAACCTTTCTCTACACCACCCGTGTTGTGAACTAGCTCACCCATCTTGAAATTACAGGGACAGGACCCTGGGAGACATTCTGAGAAACCATACTGCATACTTGGAAAGATTTTTTTCCCTAGTTGGTTTAAACATTTTTCTCCCCTAGTTGAGAGCTCTGTTCTTTAAAACTCAAAGACTAGACCTGATTAACAAACAGGAACCAGAAGTAGGAAACACTGATATGAGCTTGGTGCAGAAATTTGTACATTTGTGTAACAGGGCTTTTCACTTTCATATGTAGCTTTTAAATTTCATTTATTTATTTTTGTGGCCAGCTCAGCCCATCCTGGCATGGCATGTGGTGCTGGAGATCAAAATTCAGTCCCTATGCTTGCCAAAGCCTGACTAAGCAAGTGCTTTAGACTGCTGAGCTATCTTGTCAGCCCCGTAGCTTTTTACCTGTAACCTTTATTAAATTGTAAATTAAAGGCAAATTTCATAAAAAATAAGTTTTACACCATCAAACCTACTTCCTTGCCTTTATTTAGATCTCTACTGAGTCAATGGTAAAAGCAATAAAGGAAGTTATTTTTACAGAACTGTTTTTCATTATCACAAAGCAGCCTGCAGAGGGAGCACTTTCCTTATTTTTGCATTGTCCTTGCACTGATGGCTGATGGATTATTCAAAGGACTGAATGGTATTTCACAATGAGAAGGTGAAGAATGCTCAACTTTTCAGTTTTATTTTCCTTTACTAAATGTTAAAAAATGAAATATGTAAAATGGCTGTAAGTGTAGCCTCTTTCAGTTTTTTTTTGTTAATAAATTGTTTTTGATGATTTTCTCTTTCCATGGAGCTTTGCTCAAAACTGTGTCCTCTCTCATTAAATGACATTTTCTCAACTTGCTGTATCCCTGGTCTGTGTATGTGTGTGTGTGTGTGTGTGTGTGTGTGTGTGTGTGTGTCTCCACAGGGGTATCTGTGCACATTTGTTGTGTTTTCTCTCATTCTGTATGGGCATTATCTAATAGAAATATGATGTGAACTACATATACAATTAAAGCTTTTTAGTAGTCACATTGATAAAAGAGAAACAAGTGAGATCAATATAGAATTTTTATTCTAACCTATTTAATTTATATCATTTTGACATATAATTAATATAAGCTATAAAGCAATATTTTACAATATTTTTGGTGCTAACTTCTTTCAAATCTGGTGCATATTTTGTACTTATAATAGATGTTAATTTGGACTGGCCATGTCCAAGTCAATAAAATATTAATGTATATTTTACTTTCTTGTTTTCTGGTTCTAAGTTTTGAAATCTGATATAAATTTCCACACTTATGGCACATCTCAACTTGGTCTGGCCATATTTCAGTTGCTCTGGGACCAGTGTCTAGCACACTGGACAGCACGTCTTTATGTCTTTCTCATTCCACTCAGTTTTCCTGAGAGGGCAGACAGAACACTGCATGTCGCACAGTGGTGCTCTGTACTCATGGACTCTGTGTATTACTCATCAATTTGGCTTATGCAAGAAACACAAGGAATGCCTGGCTTTTCTTCTAAGAGAGAGTGTCATCTACCAGCTCTAAGATCTGTTTTATAGAATAGGAATAATATTTCTTAGGCAGCCAATTTTTGAGGGACTCTAATTCCCTTTATGACAATATGAGGTATCAATTTTAATAAACATTCTTTGATTTCATTCTCTTGATTGTCCATTTTCAAATGCATAAAAACTACCATCTGGGAAGTGTTTCCTGTGTGCTCAGGGCTGTGTCTCCTTTTTTGCTTTATTTATTTATTTATTTATTTATTTATTTATTTATTTATTTATTTATTTTTGTCTTTTTGAAACAGGGTCTCACTATGCAGTTCAGGCTGGCCTTAAGCTCACTTTGTAGCTCAGGCTGGTCTCGAACTCACAACAATCCTCCTGCCTCAGCCTCCCAAGTGCTGGGATTACAGGCATGCACCACCATGCCCGGCTTTTGTTTTATTTTTATCTCTCCTTTTCCTCTGTCTTCTTCCAATCTTCACTGACTCTATCTCTCTGTTGCCTGCCATTTTTCTTTTATTTTGGTATTCTGTGTGTTGTTTACAAATATAATTTCATTTACTAGTCAGGATAATTCTTTGAGTTATTATTATGTCTTCTTCATAGATGAGGAAACTGAGGTGTTCGAGAGATGTTGTGCACTGTGACAAAGCTAGCATATTGCAAAGCTGAGATTTCAGGGTGGATCTCAATGACCTCAAATCCCAGTTTCTATAAATTTTCCCATAGGGCATCCTAAGTAGCAGGTATACTAATTCTAAGTTTAAGATGTTGATAGAATACTATTCTAGAACTATCAGAAATCCTACAGACCCTGCAGTTTGGTGATGAGATCTCTTTGGTTTATAGGAAAATCACAAAGCCAAGCTAAGGAGGCTGAGTGGTTTTTCCACTGAACATCTAAGACTCAGACTTTGGCTTCTGACTCCAAGTGCAGTGCTCTTTCCCTTAGTTAGAAATGTTTCCAGATTTAAGCTCCAGCTTTTAGGGCTGTTAACAACTCTCACTAAAGAGGAGGCAAGAGGTTTCAAGTTCTTCTCAGGGCAAAAAAGAACTGACATCAAAAGGTTGGTGTGGGGTCATTTGTCTCATCATGACTTTGATTTGGCCTTGATCTTTATTTAGCCTTTCAGTTTTATGTTCTGCAACAAGTTTGGCCATGTTGGAGGACTATCCAAAGGTCAGCGAGTTGGCTTCTAGTGATTGGGTGCTCATTCTGAAGCACAAATCTATTACGGTGTCTGTGGAAATCCCCAACTCACCTCTGGATGAATACCCCATCCACTTTGTGAAAATCACAGGCTTTGAAGGATTTCTTTACACATTGCTCTATAGGAGCCTGAGAGTAGCTGGCCAGCAGGGATCTTCCTGGGTCAGAGCATGACAATGCCTTTCTCTCTGTGTTCTCCTCTTCTCATTGAGCTAATTCCCTACATAGGATTCAGATTTCATTTTCTCACAAGGGTGTGTGGCTTTAGGAGAAAGACTATTCCTGAAGTGGTTTAGTTGTGATGTTTTTTACTACTCTGGTTTGAGTACAAGTCTGATAACTCTGATGAAAGGTCATGATGACTACAAGACTTTTGTCTCCAAACGTTAGCTCATATTATAATTCATGCCAGCCTTCATGGATAAGCTCCCCCAATCTTGGCTGCACAAGACATTTCTCTCTCTCTTTCTTCCATAAACTGAGTTTTGTTTTTTGTTTTTTTTTCCAAACTGGGAATTGAACTCAGGCCCTTGTGCTTGCCAGGGAAGCATTTATTCCACTGAGCCATCTCCCTGGCCCTAAGTATTTTTTTTTATCTTCAGCACTTTTTTGTTTCTTTGAAACCTGGAATTGAACTCAGGCCCTTGCACTTGCCAGGCAAGCATTTATTCCATTGAGCTATCTCCCCAGCCCCTTTCTTTCTTTCTTTCTTTCTTTCTTTCTTTCTTTCTTTCTTTCTTTCTTTCTTTCTTTCTTTCTTTCTTTCTTTCTTCCAGTACCAGGAATCTAACTCAGGAGAACAGGAAGGCACTGTGCTGCTGAGCCATACCCTCAGCTTGACATTTTTCATATTGAACAACCTACTTAAATCTTCCTAGAGCTATAATTTCTCAGCTAATACTGAATTTGCTACAAAAACTATGATATGTTTAAAGGCTAAAAATATCTCCTCTATTACTCATCTGACAAGCTAATTGTCTTTTTTATCTCTGAAAAATAAAGATTTAGACAGTGGTATTGGTCATATCAGGCAACTTGTATGGTTTTCAGTTTCCTTACTGTTAACACTGAAGCAATGATAATTACCTTCCCTATAGGATTACAAATGACCTACATGTGCAAGTATTATGTAAACTGAAAATTCTCAAGTGTGATTTTATGTTGAATTTGCAATTTCATGTCTATCTATATATCTATCTACTTCTCTATCTATCTATAATTAGTTTTGAGTTACTCTAAACTAGTTAATACACTGAGGTAGTTCTCAGCTGGGAGCACTTCTGTTCCTCCAGGGCATGTTTGGCAATGGCTGGAGATGTCTTGGGATGTTACAACTAGGAGGTTAATACTAGTATCTGGAAGGTGCAAGCCAAGTACTTGTACATCCTGTAATGCACAGAACAAACCCCCACAATCAAGAATTATCTGGTGCCACATGTTTATGGTGCTGAGATGAGGAATCCTGCTGTAGTACAGTTGGTTCTGAGGTGTCAGAGTCCAGAGGGGGCTTTTCAGCTCACAGATTAATAGACCTTATCCTCATGTTTTCTAAATCAGAAAGTCTAGGTTGGGATCCGTGAATCTGAATTTCTAACACATTCCCAGGTGATGCTGATCTTCCTGGTCCAGAGACCACAATTTGAGAGCAGAGGCAGGAGGCAAATGCATTAGTCTGTGTTGGTTTGATACATGGCTTTGTTTAGCCAGTGGAACATAGTGGTATCTCGTTAAACAGTGCACAGTTTGCTGCATCTACTCAAGGAGTCTGGCTGTGTGACAAAAGCCTTTGTGTGCTGATAGACAATAACAAGCTCTGCAGTCCTTGTGGAGGAAAGCTGCTCTCACACACCAGACCTGGAGCAGTGAGTTTGTTGTTACAGCTTTCTGGAGAGAGGTACATTCGAGGAGTTGGGTTCCACTTTCTCTCACACATACACATATCAATATCTCTAGACCACTTGCCTCTATTGGGAGGCCCTTTAGCTGGGAACTTGGGTGGGGACTGTTTTTCTACCTTGAATCAGTACTTTTCTGCTCCTGGCCTTTCCTTATATCCTTTACCACAGCCTATGGGTCTATAAAAAGGAAGAAACCTATTTTGGGGGATGCTTTCTACTTGTGAGTCAATTCCCCTGTCTGTGCTGCATGTCATTTGATCCTTACCTTGTGCTATTCAGGGGTCAAGTGAGGCATAAGGGAGCAAGCTCTTTTTCTCTTGCTGTCACTGATGTGTGAGTAATAATCTGATCGCTACTCTCAGTTTGTCTCATTGTCCTAACTGGCCACCTCAACAACTGATTACTTAATAATTAGCACTTAACATTTAGTATCTGATCTTTCTGTTACTTACAGACTGGCCTCAACTGATACCACCTGTGACGTCTGCTATTCCTGACTATTCCAGAGGAGTGGTGAGGAATTGTACATTGGCTTTATCTTCAGTTCTTGTTAAAATTCAGTGTCTTGCTCTGTAAGTCTGAGGTGAAGTTTGAGATTCTGTCTTCCTGAAAAGCTCTGAGGTGATTCTCCTGGAGTTCAGACTTTGACTAGTAAGGCTGAAGTTTCAAGAACTTAACAATTTCATTGAGAGAATTAAATCTAATAAGGAGGAGACACACAAAACAAGAGTGTTGCTCCTTCTTTTTGAGCAGCTGTTTCTCAGAGAAATAAATGAGGGGATTTTAGGACTGGTTTTCTTTCATGTATTTAGCACAGGGTCAACAGGATCTCACTACATAGATCAGACCAATAGTGATTCTCCTGTTTGCAGCCTCCTAAGCACAGACTCAAGCTGGTAGACACTACATTATATAACTTGCCACATCTAAATTCCTAATTCATTTCATTCTCATAAACATCTTCTTCCGGGCCATCAAGCTATCTCAGCAGACTAAAGCACCTGCAAGCTTAAGCAGGTGCAGGCCCCATATGCTGTGCCAGCCCCATGCCAACCTCAGTTGCCATCTCAGTGTGCCTGGAGGTGGGGCTGGCATGACAAGCTGGGGATCAAACAGGACAGTGCTCTTAATCCTTGCTGTACCATGGACCTTACAATTTTTCTCTTGGAAGATGTTTATTTATTATTATTATTATTTTAATGTATTTGGTTGTTGCAGGGTATCACTCTGCAGCTTGGACTTGTGGTGATCATCCTGCTTTCAGCTTCCCCAGTGCTGGGATTATAGGCATGCTCCACAATGTCAGAACTCTGTGGGCTCAGACTGCCCTTGGGGTGGAGCTGGCACAGCATGTGGGGCCTGGGCTTGCCTAAGCTTGCAGGTGCTTTAGTCCACTGAGATATGTTGCCAGCCTGGAAGAAGATGCTTATAATAAGAAGTGAAGTGAATTAGGAATTGAGATGTGGCAGGTTATATAATGTAGTGTCTATCAACTCAATTATGTTAAGATGTGGGGTTGAGGCCAGGTGCACTAGTTTACAGCTGTCATCTTCATATTCTGGGAAGCTGAGGCAGGAGGATTATAATTTCAAGCCAAATTAAATAAATTTAGTCCCGTATAGTAAGATTCTTTTAAAAAAGAAGTTGAGAAAGCAGCTCAGTGGAAAGACTGGGGACCAAACCACAGAATTACATGTATACACAAAAAAGTAGAGGTGAAAATACCTAAGGTGCTTTGAAAATATTAGG
Organism: Ctenomys sociabilis; assembly: GCA_004027165.1. NCBI lineage: Eukaryota > Metazoa > Chordata > Mammalia > Rodentia > Ctenomyidae > Ctenomys > Ctenomys sociabilis. Next base: position 20,041 of record PVKA01022018.1, read on the forward strand.
CAAAAAATACAGATTTGTTGCCAGTTTCCAATGAGAAGCTACAAGAGAAAATGCCATTTACTTGTTTACTTAGCATGTTCATTAAGTGCCTACTCTTCACTGAACATTATCCTAGGTGTTGGGAAACACGTAAGTTAATAAGGCAGTTACACTTCCCTGATCTCAGAGAGTACATAGTCTAATGGTGGAGCTAAGTCTCAAAGAGGTTGTAATGGTGAGCAGGCTAGGTTTGTGATAGCAAAGGTAGTGCGTAAGGGCACTTACATCAGGTGAGTGATCTTTATCTCAGCCAGGTGGGATTTTCTTCAGAAAGTGATGTGGAAACTGAAATTTGAAGGTCGGGGCTCCATGCACAGGGCTAATACATTCAAAAGCCTTGTGATGGAAAAGCACAGTGATCATAGAGTTTTTAAGTGTCTCTGAGCATGGAGAGTGAGGGGAACTCAGTTCCTTGGGAGTTTGAGAAGGGGTCATGTTCAATAGGATGCATTTGATTATAACTGGCAAAAGCCACCCCATAGGAACTTAGGGGCACTGAACTGAAAAGCCTGTGGGTGGTGCTGGCCTTAGGCATGGTTAAATGAAGCACTCAAGCCCGTCTCTCTGCTGTCTTCCTCTCCTCAACTTCTCTCTGTACACTGGTCTATTTCTCCATATGTTGGAAATGCTTCTGCATATGGTGGGAAATGACAGGTTATGATCACAGATGGCTCAAGGTTTACAGCATACGAGTTTCATTCCTATAAAGAAAAGGGAGGTCTCCTTTCTTCCAGATGCAAGAATTCAGATGACTCTGGATGAACCCAGGTACACTTGGAGAAAAATGGCTATGGTTGGGAGGTAGGATCAAGTAGGACTGGCCATACCACTAGTAGGCTAAGAGATAGCACCGTACAGAGAAAGGAGCTGCAGTTGTCAGGAAAAGGGGAGCAAAGTGACTCTTGGCAGACAGAGTAAAAGTTCATTCAAAACTCATTCAAGTAAGAATGTGAGGGTATATTCATACCAGAGGAAAACCTTGGCACAATTCTCCCAATTGTGTCTTAGATAATAAGTTTGGCTGTGAACACACCCATGAGATATTTGGGAACTATATATTTGAAGTTTATCTAGGGAAAATTGGAGCGGAAAGCAAGGAAAAGAACTTTTACAAATTGAAAACATTATTACTCTGCACAAAATATAAGGAGAGAAGTTAAACATAAAATTTAGATTCAGTGTTACTATTGTCACTATGATTGTCCTTGAAATGCCTGATAAGTACACAAAATGTGATAACAATGCAGTTTTTAGGCCAGTAGACAGTCAGATTTATTATGTTGGTTCAGGTCATGGTGTTTGCCTGAGTTCTTTGGAAATTTATCATTTGTACCCTGAACAGTATGGTCAAATACCGTGATAAGTGGTTATCACAGCAATTGATTTCCCATAAACTAGGGACAGGAATGGTATTTCAACTTAACCCAAAGATGCAAGGATATAATTTATGCAATGTTTAAAATTGGTTGAAATAAGTTATTCATTAATATTGTATTAGGCTTAATAGAAGTAGAAGACTCTTGATTTTTTTATTCCCTAGATTTTAACCAATTAATATAAACTAGTTGAGCAGTTAAGATTAGATAAAATCATAAACGTATATGTGAGAAGTAAATTGTACGTTTTCTAAGTTGTTGAGTTTATATACTGAAGAGACTGAAAGGGAAATATCTATATATTACCTAGACCTGTACTATCTAATACAGTAGTTATATATTATTGAAATAAAATAAAAATTGCTTTCCTCAGTCCTACTGGCAACATTTCAAGCAATCAGTAAGCATAAGCAACTAGCATCTTTCATACTGAACATTTCCAATGTCACAGAAAATTCTGTCTGACACAATGGCAGTGGTAGATATTGTGATTTGAATGAATGTCCCCAAAGCCCTCATGTGTTCATAAATGGGACTTTTGTAGGTGAGTGAATCATGGGACAATGATTGACTTGGTGTTGGGCGGTGGGGTCTGGACAGAAGAGGTTGCAGGGGGTATAGCCTGCAAGGGTATATCTAGCTCTAAGCTCCTCCCTTCTCTTTCTCCTTCCTAGTGGTCATGATATGAGCAGCTTTTCTTTTGCTCTGTCCCTTCCCTGCAATTCAGTGCTCATCTTTGAGGCATCTATTTCTCTGCTATAATTGGGATAGGACATCAGCATACTTCCCAAAATTCATGTGCAGAAAGCTTGGTCCCCAGTATAGTGATGTTGGAAGGTAGTGGGACATTTCAGAGGGGGGACTAGTGGACCATACCTAGGTAATAAATCATTTTATAGAAGTGATTTATGTTATTCTTCTGTGGAACCCACTTAGTTACTGCAAGAAAGAGCTGTTATTAAGCATGAACCTGGCTCCAGAGTCCTTCTTGCCTCACTATGTGATCTCTCCTGCCCTGATACCATCTGCTATGCTGTAAGGTAGCCATAAGGTCCTTTATAGAGCTCAGCAAATGCTGGTATCTCACTCTTGGATCTTTGATCAGTGAGCTCTTTTATGCATAAAGTTCCCAGCGTCACATGTTTTGTGATAGCAGTGTAAACGGACAAATGGAATCTCTCATATGGACAACTCCAATATTTTTCTGCTGTCTCCATTCTTTGATTTATATATGGGCTCCATAGAGCATCTTAAATGATTTAAATTTCTTGAGGAGAGGAAAAAAAATGAATGTTTATTGAGTTTATGCTATTTGTACCACAGCCCACTGTCCTTAAAATTTTCTTTAATCTTTGTACACAAATAAGGTTTTACCTTTTATCAGAAGCAGAAATTAGATCTGAGAGGAGGAAAATAACTCATCTGTGTCCATCTGCCTAGTAAGTGACAGTGAAATGGAAGAATGATAAGACAGCCAAGTCTCCCTACTGTTACCTAGACTGTTTGCCAAGCATCATTAAACCTTAGGACATTTGTGGTTAGGCTTCGTTTTTAAGAATTTATTTTTATTTTTTATTATTATTATTATTATTATTATTATTATTATTATTATTATTGTATTTTAGGGAAGGGTCTACAGGGTGCTCAGGGTCTCACTACTAGATCGGACTCAGTGATCTGCCTGTTTACAGCCTCCTAAGAGCTGGGATTACAGGTGCGCACCACTATGTCAAGACTCTATTGCGGTCTCAGTGAGACTTGGCGACAGGGCCAGCACGGCAGGCCTGGTGATCGAACCTCCAGCCCCTGTGCCTGCTTGCAGGCACTTTAATCCACTGAGCTATTTGGCCGGCCCTTATTTTTTATTTTTTTAAAAGAGAGTACAAAGAAAGAGTACAAATTAGAATCAAAACAGAAAAAGTTACAAGTGATACAGAATTTCGCTTAACAAAATAATATGAATTTCACAGAAAAGGGACTCTATTTGTATTCATCTTGCCTATTCATTCATGTGGAATATATTGTCAGTTGCAAGAATATCATTCTCCTTTTAATTTGTTTTTGTTTTTGTTTTTTAAGACAGGTCTTGCTATATAACTCAGGCTGGCCTTGAACTCATGGCAATCGTCCTGCCTCAGATTCCCTAGTACTGGGATTACAGATGTGCAACCCCATGAGCAGCTAGTATTCTCCTTTTTAGATTAGAGTTGAAATTCCTTTCTTTTGATGTCCCAGGATCCCAAAGTGGCAGGCAGAGTTTTGATATAGTTTTTATGGAAAGGATTCATTCTCCCTCTTTATGTTGGGTCTTTTGCCCTAAGGCTTAGGGTAATAATTCTCTTTTGAGACTAAGGGATAGCTTAGAGTACTACAGTTTTTGAAGATATAGTTTAAGGGGTTTGAAGATTCAATATAGTTTACAGGCAGTGATAATGACAACAAAGTGTAATAAAGTCAATCAATGTCTTCAAGTACATAAACATGGCCACAAGGATCACACTTTAACCATGAGGTGTTTCTTGGATATTCGATGGCCCCTACCCCTGCACTATGCCACATGTTCACGGGTCAGGCGTCCCAGTACTGGGAGGATGGCTACTGAATTGCAGCCCCAATCTGGTTTAGTACTTCGATTACATTCATCACATCTCGGTGGGTCTCTGTAAAGATCCGGCAACATGGCAGTTGGTCAGAGTGGACTAGTACCCTCTTCTTCCTTCCCTCTGAAGAAACAAATCTCCCCTCATCCTGCTGTCCCGCGACTGGCAGCACTGTCCTATACGGGAGACAGTTGGCATACCCTGCACATCCAATGGAAGCCCACAAGCTTTGAGCTTTTGACTTGGCTTCATTTTCTCAGCCAAATCAAGTGGTCCTTAAATCCTTACTCCTCTCCTCACCATTCTATAGCATAAAATTATTTCAATGAAAACTGACTGCTAAGTGTTGTATAGGCACTTGAAGGATTACCTTTTATGGGTGAAAAAGCGCATGGACTTCGGAGCCCGTATTGTATTAAAATTTCAAATGTGTCATTTACTCTTAATTTTGAAGCTGGGGAAATCATTTAAATACTTTTCCTCCTCCATAAAATGCAGATGATACGAGGCAGCAGAACTAGTGCTTGCTGCAAGTTCAGACACATTTATTGTCCATGGTCTTTAGCATGTATTTGTTCTCACTGCAGTACAAATAAGCTCAAAAGTTAGCAGCTTAGAAAATAGCGAACACTATTTAATCTCAGTTTTGCAGGGAAGCGCTTATTCCACGGAGCCACCTCCCCAGCCCCTGAGCATCTCTTCTGACAGTTTGTGGATAGAATATCGCTGGGGAGATGGCTCCGTGGAATAAGCGCTTCCCTGGAAAGTAGAAGGGCCTGAGTTCGATCCCTGGTTCCGGAAAAAAACAAGAATTGATAGTCATTTATTTGTCATTCCAGTATTTATCTTAAGTTTTATTCTTAATACTTCTTTACTATCATGGAAACTTTTTCTTAGTTCAAATTTTTTTGAAACACTTAATTTTTAATTAATTATAATTTATTTTTCTGAATATTGCTTAATCTTAATTTTATTTTAAGATTTATACTATGTCTTTGAATTACAATTTATCTAAAAGACATCATATGATATCTTCTCCTAGTATTAGAAACTTCAAAAAGTGTATTTCCATTTTCTGTTGACTTCCTATTACTTCTTCCCTGTCTTTTATACACACATACACACACACATATATGAAAAAAAAAACCCAAAAAACACGTGTATAACCCGACGTAAGATTGGTACTGTTTCATAGAAATCTTCAATGACCTTTTAAATACGGGTTCATCTATTATATTTTATATAGTCCTGCATAACTATCACTTTGAGAGCTCTTTATTGTTCATCCAGGAGCATACTGCAACTTCTCTTGCCTTTTGAATTATGCTCTTTGTTATTTCCTATATGCTACTTCTGGAGGTATTAAAATATTTCAAGTTTGTATAACTAGGAAATATTTTACTTTTAGTTTTTAAAGGTATGTTTGCTAAGTATAAAATTCAAAGAGGATAGATCTTTTTTTTTCTTTCAGTCTTTTAATTAGTCTAGTTTCTTACATACTTGGTCCTTTTTTTTTTCTTTCTAATGTAGAGTAAGATGCTATTTAATTTTGCTCTTCCATAGGTAATTTTTTTATGTATGTGCTCTAATCATTTTTTTCTTGACAATAAGTTTTGGACAATTTCATTTTTGTGTATCTTGGTATGATTTTATATAA